>JAMZAV010001378.1:0-182840 GCA_024449915.1 Sweltsa coloradensis
ATTAAAAAGGTTAAAATTAAACCCGCTGTCATGAAAAAGGGGATATTATTATTTCAATGCAGTGAAGTTCATCATCAAGTTCCAAATTTATCTTTTTTTTTTTTCCGAGCAAAAACCGCCCAAAGAAAAAAATAGACAAATCCGATGTGTTCAAAATTTATTTTTGAGTATGGTTAAATTTTTTTTCATAATTATTTGATATAACGTAGAGCTTGTTTTTTTATTCTAACACTTGCAGCCGGCCTAAAAACCTGTCTAGCTAGGCTTTTAATTTTTGTTTTTACCCATTTTTTATTTTTTCCAGCTCCTCATTCATGTTTTCTATTAGTCTATTACATTTTTCCCCAATTAGATAAAAGTATGTGTCATCAGCAAAAGGTTTTAGATAGCTTCACTGCACACCCTATAAGTCATTAAAAAATAGAATAAATAGAAGCGGACCCAATATCGATCCTTGGGCCCCCTGGTTTTTTTTCTATATTTTTGATTGAAACCCCCTATTTTGTTTTTTGGCCCCTTTTGTCAGAATTTTCCCTTTTAACCATTTTAAAACATTTCCCACAAAAACCATATACTTTTCGAGTTTAGCTAGTAAAATTTCCCCGCGATTGTCTCGAAAGCTCTTTTTAGATTAGGAATACGGCAATTACTTGTTTTTTTTATCTTTTTCACGTTTCCTTTTTCCACTACCATTTGCACTGCAGACTCACACGAGGATCTTTGCGAAAGCGGTTTGTCTGTTAAAAGATATTATTGTTCAATATATTTAGTTATTGGTCACACAGTTTTTTTTTCCAAAATTTTTTCAAGTGTTGCATCATATTTATGGGACGGAAATCTATTGCTTTGCAGCTTTTGGCCTTTAGGAACTGGAACCACTAATTTTTTTTAACTTTTTGGGAATTCGCCTTTGTTTGACTAGTGTTTACTATATTTAACAATTTTATTTTTCACTGGAATGCACCCCTTAAAAATTTTGCACCATCCCATCATCAGCAGATGAAGATTTGTTTTTTTAAATTTTTTAATTTCATTCCTTGAATACATATTCTAGGAAATTGTATGAATCATTGATGGATGAGCAATCGAGTCGGTTTTTCTGTGCATTGCTGGATTGATTGATATTTAAAATTTGAATGATAGGGAATTTCACAGAACTCTCAATTAAACATGGTCTTATATTTTATTCATGAAATGCCATCTAGAGACGGGACGCTTAAATGCTGCCGAAGGGACGACTAAATGCTGCCGAAAGGACGACCTAGCTTGAAAATGATCAGTTCGGCAATTTTTCACAGGTTGTGGTAAAACCGATTTAAAAAAAATTGGTAGCCTAAATTCATTTCTAATTGTCAAAAATTATTTTTGGGGGAGAATAGCGGGTGAATTGGCCTTACCCATTTGACACTCTACTAATAACAAAACTCAGCTCTGCTTGTTTTGTAATTAAGAGAATCAATAATGTTTTTCAAGCAATATCATCATTATCCATAGCCGTTTCCTGCTTCTGGCAGGGTCAGCTTGGGTTTAGCTACCAAATTTTTCCACTTCTTTCTATCCTCCCACAATCGTATCTCTTCCACATCTTCCCAGCTCTCCCTAGCCTGAATGATGTGATTTTTTTTCAACTAGCCTTCATCCCGCCTTAATAAAGACATCAATCAATCAATCAATCAATCCTCTTTCCTCCAAGTCTCCTGCTATGCTATGGTGGGGCCTATTTTTTCCCATTCTTTCTTGATCTCCCCGTCTTCTTCTTCTTTCTTCTTTCGTTTTAAACATTTTCTTGGGCACCCTTTTTTCCCCCCCATTCGTTTCATATGCCCCCCATCTAACTGTGTCTTTCCTTAATTCTCATCACCCAGCATTTCTCTAATCCCCGTTGTTTCTTATTCGCCCCTTTCCCGTCTTGCCCACTGTGCTCCTCAGGAATCTCATCTCTGCCGCCTGCATCCAACTCTCCTCTCCCATTGTCCAGGTTTCTGCTGCATACTAAGGATCGGTATGACATAGGAACTACTAATATAGGTCCTACTTGCCCCTAGTTGAATCACACCTTAGATAAGGAATATAATTTTTGGGAGTCTTAACGGGGATTAACCTTCAATGAACACTGAATGATATTGAAATATAATTACTTGTTAGGTTCCCCTTTTTGAATTTTTTTCCAAGCAATTGTATCCATGGACCATCAATGTCGTTTCATCAATTTCATACTCGTCGAAAATATTGTTTTTGTAAAAAATAATAACTTTAAAAATAGTTTATGTAGTTTTTTTTTGATAATGAACTTTTAGAATTTGCAACAGGAAAACAAGTGGACCAGCGTTAAAGTTACTTTGTGTCACTTGACTTCCGTGTTTCAGTGACAAAGTGAAATGTATTTATTTTTCTCTGAACAACGGACTTCTAGAAACCCTACATCTTTGTACTACTTGCAAGCATGCTTACAAACAAGAGAGTAAACTTCTGTACAAGAGTCCATTTGAAAACTTTAGGTTCTAGAATTCTGCATGATTAACGAGGTATAAAACCAGTTCATTGTTTGAACTAAAATGTTACTGTTAAACAACTATAACAAGTTGACAGCAAATAGTTATTGTGTTTGAAGTGATCTGAGAGAAATCTAGTTTAATTCAGTACGCCGACGAAGCTTTTGCGAGGAATTAAAATCACTTTGTTCAGAAGTTTATTGGGGATGCATTTTCCACTGTCTTTGGGAGAACAGTACAAGTGGGTGTCCTATGGCGTTATTTTAATATTGGTAGCTTGTATTTATTTAGTTTTGATTTTTTAAACAGCTGGGGGATGCATGGATGCCGTGAAAGTATGTGATATAAAAAAAGCATTGTCAGGTTGTCGTCACATAGCTTTTTTATACGGGGCAGCTACATATTTTGTACCGCTAGTGAGAAAAGTAGCGTGGTATTTCCACTTCGTTTAAGTTAAGAACTTCTAATGCCCGCTGCGGCGCCAGGAACGTTCCAAGCCTTTGAGTTGTGTGCTTGTGCTCGCTTGGTATAGATACGTCATCTCGTCTAACTTGCTCACACGTCGTTTGCTGTCCCTCGCTTGCTATCCGAGAGAGCGAGCCTTTCTCTCTCTCTCACTGCTTACTACCAGCAATCTGCCACATCAGGAGTTTGTAGGTCTGAATTTACTGATAATATTAAAGTAGTTATGAAATGATTGTTCATCTTAAATGCTATTTCATGGTCGCAAACTCTTCACAAAATGCAGGAAAAGAGGTTTCTACGATAATTAGAAGCCAGATTATTGACTTGGAGCGTACGTAATCGACTTTATAAATACCGGTACTCAGGATCGTCCGTATTGTTACGTTGAAACGAATTGTTGAGCATCTCATACCCTTGGGATATTCTGGGCTATTATTGCTTGTTATTGTCCAGTATGCCTTCTCTGATCCTGGCTGTCTCGTTTGTTGCTTTCTTCCGCCGTGCTTCTGCGACAAACCTATGTTGATATGAAGAATGAAAATAAGCCAGACGTGAAACAAAATAATGTGCTTTTGATGCTAGAAAACGATCGAATCAACATAAATGGAGCCAAAAATAATTTTGGATCGACGTCAAGAAGCTTACAAAACTTGCTAATTTGAGAGCCCCCTCTCCCATATTAAACAGAAACATGTAGTGGAAAAATAGCATGCTACATTTCTCGTGTAGCGCAAATGAAAACAGTTTTAACATTAACAATACATTGTAACATTATTATTGTCAATGTTGCTGTATCTATTGTATTTTCCAAATAACAAATAACATGGTGTTTCAGTGAAGCTCGCCATTGCGGCTGGCCAGGTCATGTTCTCAATCATCGGCTTACCGACGAAGAAGCATTACATCATCGTCGGGCAGCCGATATTCGAAGTGAAGCTAGCTGAGTATCTTTGTAACTCGGGCGATGTAATGATCTCCCCCACCGGCTGGCAGTACATCAACATTCTCGACTACGCATGGTTTAGCCAGATGGGGAACAAATTAAGGTATTAATGGATTGTTACTTGACCCTTTTTTCAAAAGGGGGGCAAAAATATTTAAATTTGGCCCAGAAACCGACCAAAAAAGGGATGGGCGGTGGGTGGTGGCCCACGGGACCCCCTACTTTTCTGTTTATTTCGTGTTTCAAATGTATCACATTGCACGTAAAAGTGACTTAATATTTTAAGCCTAGGTAGTTATCGAAAAATTAGTTATACAAAATCATTTTGTTTTTAAGGCATTTTTAAGGTAGACGTTAATAAATAAGCTAGGGCCCCTTCGCGAACGCTTTTTTCCCTCGCGGTTTAGGTGAGCTTGTTTTGAATATTTCTGTAAAAGATTTCGTTTTTAAGTGGGATCTCATTACTTTTTCTACAGAATTGATATTCTTCTTACTTGTTAATTATACACCGTGGCTTATATTTAAAAATTTCTATGAATTTTGACAATTTTTCAACTTTAATTCAAAAGGCACTACGTCCTACCATAAACTTTTTTTTCCCCTGTAAAATAGAACGTTGTAGCCCCCCTCTTTTTTGGGCAGAACCGGCCCAAATATCACAAAAAAAATTGTATTTAAAAACCCGGGGGAAAAAAATTGTAAAAAAACGTTTCTATAAAAATATTTCTTCAAATGTCTCAAAATCATATCATTTTAATTTAAGGATTTTGAACGTTTCCCTAAAATTTCCCTCAAAATTGCATAAAAGCCGTTTGCCCGGTCGAGTGCGAACAAACAAAAAAAAAAAAAAAAAAAAAAAAAAACGAACAAATTTTTTTTTTTTGGGGGATAGGGTCAGTGAAATTGAAGTCTTCGCTTTTTCTCATCCAATAAAAATAGGGCCTAAATAAAAAAATCGTAATGGATCCCCAAAATTTAAAAAAACTTAAACAAGTAGGGGCCCAGGGTTTTTCTGAATCCAATGTTACGGTTTTAAAGAACGTTTTTTTAGTTAAAACCGTGTTTTTTGGGTGTCTTGATGGTGTAATTTTTAGAGGTAAAAACTCAAAAATCAAACATGATTTGACCGTGTTTCAGAGGAATCAATGTTGATAAATGAGATTAATCAGTTGACTTACTGTTTTGGGTTTAATTTTTGAATCAATGTTACGGTTTAAAAGAACTTTTTTTTGTTAAAACACGTTTTTGGATTTCTTGATGGTGAATTTGAGAGGAAGACCAAAAAACAATCTATCGATTCAGACTCAATGGTTTCAAAGGAAAACAATGTGAAAACAATAATTAATCAGATGACTTTCTGTTTAGAAGCAAACACAAAAAATTGGACCCCGAGTGCCTTTTCCCGTCTAAAATAGGATAGCAATAAACATTGTTGTGGCGATAAGCTTTATTTAACCCTATTCATAGATAAAATTCAAAAACCCCAAATTTTTCTACACAAATTAGATTTTCTAAAAAAAATAAACCTAATTTGTAATTATTAGATTATTTGATAAAAATAATAGAATCACAATACCAGTACCTTTTCTACATGTTTGTTTGGGTTTTTTTTTAGGGATTGGGTTTGGGGCCAACCTGGAGAGGCGTACAAAAACCCCGCGGGGAGAAACTATACGGATGACGAGTCGGGACTGGAAGTGAAAGTAGCTTGTTATTTCGAAGCCATTGAATTCTTTGACTTGTTGTTTTTGACTTTTTTGTTTAAACAGCAGGGGGCATACGTTTAATGTTAACTATATGGATTTCAATGAATTAAAAAGGTTTTTTCAGCCCTTTTGGACCACTCGTGGCCGAGATGAGGCGGAGGGGAGGCGGAGGTGGAAAAAACCCCCTTTCCCCCTAACCTACATAATCGAGGCCACACCGAAAACAGGGGCAGTACTAATAAGATGAGTGGGGAACTGTGGAGAACCAAAAAGACACCATCAAAGCAATCGAGTACTGTGTGGTCACTTCAGTTTTTTTGGATATAAAAATAAATGATTTCAAGGAAGATGACACAATTGCAAGGCTATTGTTATAGGCCTCTACCAAAAGAGTGATGTGTATAAATAGGCAAAGTAAATGAATAATAATGTAATTTTAGTATTATAAACTACTTTGTTTGCATTAGTAAAGTACTACCTGTTTTAATTGTAAAAATTTTTCAAGTAGGGCCAATAGATCTACTTTTACAATTTTATTTTTTTTTTTTTTTAATGGAATTTTGTGTATTTGGCCTCGACGGGCAAATGGCTTCCCGATTCGATGAAACTTTTTGGGAACGTTTAAAAAAATGAAATTATATGTTTGTTTTTGAGACATTTGAAAAAATATTTCTCCTAAAAAAAAGTACTTTTACGATTTTCCCCCATTTTTTTAAAACAAAATTTTCGTGATATTTTGGGCCGAAATAAAACCCTAAAAAACTATCCCCCAAGCGAATGGAAAAAACGTTAGCGAAACGGCCTAGTATTACCAATAATAGTACGCCCGTGGCATATGGAGAATAAAATTGCGATACCTTTGAGGCACGAAATTGTTTCCCAGATAGATCTAGGTATTCCCTAGGTATAGCTGCAAGTTTCCAAGTTTTGCATCACCGACGACTTACTACGTTACGGGAAACAGCTTTTTACGAAAAACTTTGTTATCGAAATGGCTGTAGGCTGTCTTTTAGGAATAGGGAATATGCACCAAGTCCAAATATTGACGTGGGTGTAAGAAATGGATAGAGAACCACTTAAAACGCCATTGTATTGCAATTAAAACAATTTAAAGAAAATATTTTATATTCTATTGAGGCTCAAAGTTTGTAGTATTTTATTTCCCGCGCAAACAGCACGTGACGTCAAGATTCAGGTCCAGAGCACGCTAGAGCATTGTAGACCAATTGGCTTACATACATACTTAGATTGCACAGTTAATATCACTGCTTGGCATCACCTTATTGGCTGATTCGCATCAGTACCATATAGTGACGTAGATGCTCATTTTTCCCGCCATTATTATTGATGCAACTTTCAGCTTACTTTTATAAATGAAAATTTTATTTAAATAATAAATAATATGATTAACGTATTCAGAATGAAGTCCTTAATGTAGTGGAGTGATAAAAAAAGTTAAGGTATATTCCCTATTGCAGGGATGCAAGTAAAACAATTTTCTTAATTTTGTCACTCATAGTCATAGGCCAACTATCTGGTTTTCTAGGAAATAAAATCGGGACCGATCGGGAAAAGTAGGCCTAAATTGCCTCTTAGGATAAGGGAATTAAATATATTTTAATGAGTTGCAATTGGACTTTGAATTACACAACAGCCTAATAAGGCTGTGCAAATAAGTGGAAATGCCTCCCCAAGTACCCGTCGATCTTGTGGTCGAGCGTACCCAAAATTATTCAATTTAAATTTTCAAAAATAGGACTAAGCAAGTGAAAAAAAATCAAAATGTTACTTCTGTCGGTAATATCACTCACTTGAGCTCAATACCAACGAAACTCGAGCGTAAATTAATGACGAATCACTTACTGCCGCTGCTGCTGCGCGCTGATGATTGAAAGACTGATCCCCGGCGGCTGTAATTTAGCAGAATTTTGAGGCAAAAAACAGCCAAACGAGTATCCGACGGATCATTTCATTACCCGGATTATTAACAGCCCTAATTATCACAAATATTTTTAAATTAGGTTGCCTACAATATTAACAAATCTAGCTGCCCATAATGGCTGCATTTGGCTGCACTTTTTGAACTTGATATAAAATAAAATTAACTTTTAACTTTTTTTACTTAAACATTTGACTGTAAATATAGCATTGCTCTTTAACTCATGATGACTGTTGAGATTCAAAACATTCATTTGCTGTATATTGGTTACGCACCCGCTGCCCCCTCTCTATTGCTGGGAGCCAGATCCTTAAAAAAATATATAGGCCTACATTTTGTTTTTTGGCCCAACAGACATAACCTTGACATAACTGAGACAAAATTGTGCAAGTTATTTGGCATGCTCAAAATCGCAAATTACACACTGACGTAAATTGAAAATTGTGCACTCCATTACAGTAATTTATTGACTAAGCTAGATGAGTTGAATTGGTCATGGCGAAAAAGGCTTAAAAAGTTAAAACACATTGTTAAACATGAACATTCTGCAAACCAAAGAATGCATACTGACAATCATTTTTTTAAATGACGATGATTGATTGATTTGTATTGCTTAACATCTCATATTAATTCACTAAGGCTATTCAAGACGATGAGTGGAGATGAGGATGAAGGGTGAATTCTGAATAGAAGGGAGGAGGGGAAACCCGGTACTGGAACATAGCCTACTCCTTTCAAAAAGTACCAAGGGGACCAACGGCTTTACGTCCCATCCAAAAGAACGGTGTAACCTTGACAGTCATAAGTTCCTCCACTAACTCGGACTGCCGAGGAGAACGAAGCCGTTACACTAGCTCTCGAACCCTTCATCTAATGTAACTAGTGATATATACATGTGTTTCAGGGCAGAGCATTCACCCACTCTCCCCCTAACCATGCCCAAAGTTGCTTAATTTTGGTATTTGAGTGGGAACCGGCTAAGCGACCATGTCTAAACCGCATGAAATATATGACAATATCTGTCATGTACAGTATTAATATGATGTAGGCCCAATGATGAATAAATAAATGAGGATCTTTAATTAAACGAGTGAGCGCAGCGAACGGAGTGATCTCCATTCAACTCAAACGGCTCTCATTCTGTTAGTCTGCGTGTGTGTACGTTGAAAATCAGCCGAATCGCTGAACAGATTGTGCTGAAATTTTAAACAGACATCCGGTACGAGTTTACTGAGAACTGTTAACAAAATCAGCTAGATCCATGGCGATTTAAACCTACAATAAATAAAAATGTGATTTTTTAAAAATATCAATAGCATTTTTTTTACATTTTCCATTTGTAAAATAGGCCACAGCCTGCGATATAAAAACAATTCAGATAGTCGCATCAGTTTAAATATCTCGAAGTCTGTATCTTTTTATTTGTTTTTGATGTCAATATGTCATTCTCTAAAGACTAAAGGTAATGTCATTATTCTTGTTTAGATTTATCAACTAATTAATAATTGGATGAGCGTAGCGAGCGTAGCGAGCGAAGCGAAGATTCCATTTCACTACACTGGAGAAAAAAATCCGGAATGTATTTTTTTTTTCTTTCTTTTTTTTTTTTTGTATTTTTGTGTGTCTGTGAACACGATTCCGGCTAAACCAATACTCCAATTGCGATGAAATTTTATGGAGGTCTATGAAATCTCTGAACGAAGAACTGCACGGGGGGAAAAATCGATTGAAAAATTATTTCTCATGAAAATCGCAATTTTACGATTTTTTTCGATTTTTAACAAAATTCTTTGATTTATAACACCTGCATGCTTTGTCCGATTGTAATAATTTTTTCACACAACCTTTATTTTATGAATTGATATATCCGTGTGAATTTTGAGCGTTATCGAAAGATAAATTTCTTTAAAAAATCGCAATTTTTGGAATTTTTTTGATGTTCAAATTTCTTTGGCTTATAGCACTTACATGCTTTATCCGATCGTAATGATTTTTTCACAGAACCTTAATTTCATGAATTTATATATTCGTGTGAAATTTGAGCGCAATCGAAAAATTATTTGTTATAAAAATCGAAATTTTCGATTTTTTTCTTTTTTTAAATTACGAATAATTAAAAAAAAAATAAGTTTATTTTTTATTTAATTTAAATTAATTTTAAAAAAAATCAACTAAGTAATGATTTTCCCACAGTACAACAGAAAATCCGCATAACACTTAACAACTCAATGCACCAATTACGCTCATCCAACAACGCGGCGGGACTTAAGCGTTTTCCTAGTGACAATCCACAAGAAACAGTGCAATACCGCTGAGACTATACGGCCTCTCTCTGAGTGGACTTAGGTTCTTTTGGCAATGGTCATTTGAAGATGGATTCTTATCTTGAAGTCGATGCCGTTGGTCAGTGAAAGGAGAGCTGTGTATTTCATGAGCTGGTTCGAGGCTACTACTGAGGCAACTGGTTTAAATGTGGAAACCATGTATAAATTAATTAAATACTAATAATACAGAAACGGGTTTGATTTAAATCAGAAACTAGAGAAAATTTCATTTGATTTCATAAAAAGAATCATGTGATTCACTTAAGTTTAACAATTTTCATATAAAATCTATGTCAATCTTTTTATTAAATTCTAGAAAATGCCAAGATCATATTTCATCATTTTCGCATGTAGCGTCACCCGGACATTTGTTTAGACCTAGTTCAGTTTAATGACGCTGTGTGTTGGTCTTTTGATTGGTTATCATAACGCTACGATCGTATTTGGATTGTTGAAAGCGGCGTCTGTCGGCAGTGTGTCGTGAGAGCTAGGAGACGTGAAGTTGGAAATCGGTCGTGTGCGTGGGCGATTTAGACGTTTGCGTAAAACTTAGAGAAAGTGGACTAGGAAAGAACACTTTGGATATAGGAAACGCGTGTTAAAAATCCGCGAAAGTGATAATCGAAAACGAACGGCGATCTGCCAAGAAGAAATACAAGAAATCAACGAGAACGGTAACCAATCGAGGTACATTTTATAAGGCTAGCCCAGCCCAGGGATACGTGAGTAAACGAATTTTTGCATGCTTTAGGAGCATATTAATAAACCTACGGACTTGATAAAAGACAGCATCGATAACCAGAAAGGGTTAGAACCATTCGATATCTGGACCGAGAGTTAGTTGGGAGTTTAAAGGAACCGAGAAAGATTATATTCGCGTAGCCTGGAGTTTAGGACGCGATAACGCAAGCAAGGTTTGGTGGTCGTATTACAACGAAATACAGATTGAAAATATTATAAAAAGGAAATCGGTGAGGATAATATTGTCTATGAATCCAAATATAGGAACATATAAGGAACAGTTAATTACCATTCGATATCATGGCCGAGGCTTAGTTTTTATGTAAATTGGTTTGAAATCCGTAAATGCAGATTAGTTGAAGAATAAAATGGCGAATTTTAATTGCAAAGAGCTTAGAGATAACATCAACAATAAGAACTCGGAATATTCGTGAGTGCCTGAGCCAGCAACGTCGAACGAAGTGCTTTGGTAATAAAGACGGGTAAGAACAGAACTGAGCCGATAAAAAGTAGGCGTGTTTACATTATTGAACGTCTGACAGTTTACCGTGTGAGATACAGGAAAAACTTGGTTGTTGGACTTGGAATGCTGAATCGGGCAAGTGTGAAAAAATAAAAACGTACGGTCGGAGTTGAGTTATTCATACGATAAAATATCGTAATTTATCACCGCTCAAACATTATCAAGGGAAAGTTGAACTCAAGAGTAATCACCGCCGGGATACGAACTCAAGACAGGATCTTCAATACAAGATACGATCGTCTACAAATACGCAGCAAGTTACGGAATTACACGTCGGACTTCTTCGACGTCATAAGGTTTCGATGGGAGTCATGATCATTTGTGATGAGTATTTAAATTAAGTTTTATTAACAATTATATTTCCATAAATTTTCGGGAAACTTTACTGTTGTCCATCAGACCAAGAGATATCTTAACTGGATATCCATTTCGCTTTTAGACATCAGTACTGATAGGTAGGGTTTGAAATGTATTCCTTGTCAATGAAGGAAATTCATTTGTGTCATGCAATATAGCCCGTTCTGGTTAAACTTATGAACCGTTGATTGTCTGTTGTAATGTCATCCTAGATCTAGTATAAATTATAAGTTGTATTTCAGAGATGTTTGTCTTCGCTGTTGTACGCTTTCTCAATTTTGTGGGTCTTGGTGAGTTATAGGGTGTGTTATGAACTGGTTAGGTAACTTTAGACTTGAGTACCAGGTTCACGCCTAGGTAGAGTAATCATTCAAGTTGAGTGATTTTAGTCTTGATCAGTGTTTTAAAATCAATTAATTTTTATTTCCAAGTGAGATCAGAAATCGTGTTTCACTTTAATTAGGCGACCCATCGCCGAGTATGTTTTTGTTTATTAAATGTTATTTTCGAAGTTTAACTATTTAGTGAAGTATCCAACGAGAGCTTATCGATTAACCTGAGGGGTCGTAGGTTCGTTGTGTTACACCGCAGTATATAGGCCTACGCAGTATTACGCGTATAAAGGTATAATTAAATCATAGTCTAGACCACCTACTTTATTCTTACCTACGCCATGGATTCTAGATATGTGTTCGCTTTACGTAGGCCTCAGCCGTATGGTTGTGCATTTGGCACAGAGCATGCATGGCTCTGCTAATCGTAAAAGACGAGGAAAGAGACGAGGAAAAGTCCATCTCGCAAACATCGGCTGGTAAGTATATAAAAGAGAAGTAGGCCTATATATTACTCCCTGAAAAGATGCGTCCTGTGGCAGTCGTCGTCGGGGACCTCTACCCCTTCCCTGACTACCTCCTTGACGACGACGACGACCATGGTAACACGAACGATGCCAAAGACGATGACGATGACGACGTGAGAACCCCCCTTTTCTTTCACCTATACCCGTGGCTGGTTCTGTCGAGCATAGGATTTTCCTACCTATATTCCTTAGGTTAGAGTGGCGCATTATAACAGAACGGTTGACGCGCCCTGACACCAAATAAACTAAAAACCATTTTCTCTGTTCGTCTATAGACCTAAATTGTCTTTAATTCTTCATAAGCCTACATTGACGCTGGAGGCAGTATCTATACTAAGTCTAGGAGTCGTTCCATTTAGCCTGGGATGTATCTGTTGAAAAAGGGTCTGTGACCACAAATGTTTGTGCAATGATTAAAGGCCTACTAGGAAAATGTCAAAGTCGTTGATAGACGAGTGAGTGAGCCATGTGTTGAGTACCCGGGAACATTTGCAATCAGTTTGATGATAATAATTATAATATAGGTATAATTAAAAGGGGTTTGGAGTATAGCTGATATAATAGCACTGTAACTGCAAGGCCATAATGCGCCACTCTAGTCTATGATAGGCTAGGGAGGCCTTAGGTAGGAGAAAGAAAGGGAACGTTACCGGGGACTCAACACATGGCTCACTTACTCGTTTAACAACGACTTTGGCGTTTCCCTAGTCTTAATGTCTTAAGGCTGTTCCATCCTGTTTTTCCACTTTCTAAAATATGCAAAGTGTAAAAACTAGTGAATGAAATTGAAACCTGGCACTATTAGAACACCAAAACAATTTTTTCTAATTTTTCTGATTGAGCACATGGCATATATATTGCATCTTCAAAATACTTTTTAGCACATCGCTCAACGTTGATGGTTGTGTTTTTGTGAGATTAATGTTAAACTGTTTTTCTTCACTTTATCATCATTATCCATCGCCGTTTCCTGTTTCTGGCAGGGTCAGCTTGGGTTTAGCAACAAAATTAAAAAAATTTCCACTTCTTTCTATCCTCCCACAATCGTATCTCTTTCACATCTTCCCAGCTTTCTCCTCTTGCCTCCAAGTCTCCTGCTATGATGTCCTTCCATCTATTCCTTGGTCTACCCCATCTTCTTCTTCCTTTTTCAATCCTTCCTTTATAAACTAGAGAAAACGTTACATTTTTGAAACCGTGTCCTCTGCAAATTTTTCCGTTTTCCGGTACAAATTGACAAAAAATACTGGTCATCTAAAAAATTCATGGAACATACCAAAGTGTAAAGTCTTATATAGACAAACATTAATGTCACAGAAACACAATTATGAGCTATCTACGTTGAACGATGTGCTAGATGTAGTTGGAGTTTGAAATTATAGCCTATTGAAGATGCAATATTTGCCAGGTGCCCGATCAGAAAAATTTGAAAAATATTGTTATGGTGTTCTTGTTCTAATAGTGCTAAATTTTTACATACTAGTTGCATTGTATTGTTGTATTGTATTTAAATATTGTATGTTAAAGGTGGAGGCCTGACATGGCCTTATTATGTATTCATTGAACTTAACTTTGAAATGAGCCATGTCTTTTTGTTACAAGTGCGACCAAGTGTTAACGATGCCGCTAGAAACAAGATGAAAGAACCTCTTCGACCATTCATCTTCCCGCCAGTCATGAAAGGGGTAAGAAAATAGTTTTATTTGTTACTTTGTAAACAAGTGTGTACAGGGTAGGCATGCCATAGGGTACTACTAGCAACATTTGGACCCCGTTCCAGACTTTCTGGGGATCGGGTTATCCGAATCCTGAATGCCTGAATGATTTTATTTAATCCGGTCGAAGGTTGTCGTTATCTTCCTGCACAAGATGCCACTGATTGGTTTCTGGTGCAAGTTGTTGGGGGACGGGGTACATTTTGGATGCATCTCTGGCATTCCAGGACAGCGACGGTGACCAACGCCCACTAGTTGCTGCAGGCAACTGACATCTAGACATAGACAAGGCTGGCAACATCGTGGCATTGACGTAGTATTGCATGTAGTAGACGAAGCTAATACAGCCACGTGTTTTGACTGCAATGCTGTTAGCGAATGATAATAGCAATCTCTCAGATTATTTTGAATTGTTCTTTGATGATACAATCATCAATTTCTGATCCGGATCATGGTTTGGTCGAGAGGAAGCAGTTTTTATTGAAGGAGAGGACGAGACTCTTGCTGCTAAGAAGGCCCCGCATGCCTCAGCCTAACTGGACCCCTACATCATCCAATGAGATCAAGCCCCTAGCACTCCATAGCGGCCGTTCACGGAAACTTATTGCTAATTTGATGGCCACCATTTTATTGGCATTAACATGTGTTTCCCTATGTCTGTCAAATCAGCTGTGTGCCCAAGCCTACACAATGGTGGTGTAGGCCCTACTCAATTTGAATATTTACAGCTATTCAAGTGGTCCAGACCTCTTTGTACCACTAGGGAAATGCCAAAGTCGTTAAACGAGTGAGTGAGCCATGTGTTTAGTACCCGGGTACATTACTTTTCCCCCTACCTTAGACCTCCTTAGCCTATTATAGGCTAGAGTGGCGCATTATGGCCTTACAGTTGACGCCCCCTTATAACAACTAAACTTAAAAACCCTATTATTTATACCAATATAATTATCAAACTTAAATGCATATGTTCCCGGGTACTCAACACATGACTCGCTCACTCGTCTAACAACTTCTTTGGCGTTTCCATAGTCTACTTGGCTAAAGTGCTCTTATAGCCGAAATGTGGGAGACGTGGGTTCAATCCCCTGGTTGGGAAAGATTTTGTAATTTCTGGATTGTATTTTAAAAATTATTAAACATGTTTTGAAATGCATATAACGCAGTGTAGTCTATCATCTGTGACAATACTATGGAAAACATAGCCAGTACGAAATACGTGTAAATATTGCAAGGTTTACTCAATCTCCGAGCGAAATTTGGGGTACCTTGAGCGTGTCAGATTCGATAAACCTTGGGCACGGCATTTCACAGCCAGGCAAATAACAAACAAAAAGTATTTTTTCAAAATCAAAACCATTGTCGTTAAAATAATTTCTACACATTGGCAGCCTATTTTTCAATTTATTATTTCTTATAGGTGTAAATCCCAATGGATGTAGCTGATTTTGTTAGCAGTTCTCATTAAACTCGTACCGGATGTCTATTTAAAATTTCAGCCCAATCTGTTCAGCGAATCGGCTGATTTTCGATGTACACACAGACAGACCTACAGACTCACAGAAGCGCCGTTTGAGTTGAATGGAGTCACTCGGTGGCTACGCTCCTTTTTTTAATTACAATATAATTTAATAATTTTTCGTCAAACATAATCTTATTATTCGATTAATATTAATGTATTTTTTTATCATTTCCAGGTTAGAATAGCCTTATAAAACTTATACTAAGTAAACACAGCTGTAAAATGATTAATTAGTCCTTTTAAAATGCTATGTGTAAAAATAAACTCACAACATAACCTAATAATAATAACGTTTAAATGAACTTACCCCTTGTACATAGGTAGATATGGATGAGCCGGTGGAATACCTGACTGAGATGCGACAGGTGGTGATAATGTTTGTGAATGTTATTACAACTCACCCTGAGAATGAACAGCTGATATGGGTGGTGGACCAGGCCTACCAGGCTGTCTGCACGTAAGCATGCAACCTATTCTTACTTTATTATAATATTATTTTGCATCTTTTAAAATAACAGCAAACTACATAATGTTGATGTGTTAAAAGTGTTTTCGATGTAGGTTACCCTTGACTTTATCTTGCAATCCAAAATCCTGTTTAACTTTCTCTGTTATGGATGCCTCTAATACGTCCACGTGCGCCACCCGCTGTGTGTTACGGACTTGTCGGGCAATAACTGAAATCGTCTCGTAAAATTACTATGTTTTGAAAATGTTTTAAATTTTTAAAATTTTGTTTTTGGAGATTTTTTAAAATAACATTTCTTCTTTGAATCTCTATTCAATAAAAAAAAAAGTTTTGAGTGGACGTCTATTTTTGAAAATTTTAGAGAATTAAAAAAATACATTTGTATATCCTATATCACATCATGCACTTTAATCTTTCTTTCAAAAGGATACTTAATAATATGGGGCTGTGATCACGATAGGGTATTTCCGGTTTACAATTACGAGCGGCCATTTTCGTAAAACTGTCATTCATGTTGGCGCATTGTTGTTGTTTTTACTTATATTACGTGATTTTACATCGTGTTGACTGATATCGAAGTACAAGGTAAGCAACATTATTAATAAAAATTTATTATTTTTTTTTCAATAGAAAAGTAGGCTTAACATAAGGTGTAGGCCCTAGGCACAAACTAGCTCAGGCTGGGGCAAGGTCTGAGCATGGACTTATAATAGTAACTGGTGTAAATCCATGGTCTGAGCATGGACTGCTGGGTCTACTGAAACAGTATATTGTATTGCTAGGCTCTAGGACCATAGATATTAAACACTTATAGTAGGCTAGGTTAGCAGTCTCCAATACCTCCGCACAGGCGCGAGCGTACCAAATTGAATTGCCAATCACTCCATTTCAAGATGGCGATTTGGTGTTTTAATTTATGCTTTTTTAATGCATCAAGTATTTTACTGGATTGTTTGATATATGGTTTTAGCTTGTGCAGCATGGGAATGCACAAACAGAAACAATAAGAAGTTATTGCATAAGGGAATTTAGTAATCATTTCATTCATTTGATGTTAATGGATAGTATGCTCACCTATCAAACTGACGGCAATCTTGAGAACTATTTTGGCTACAAATCGCTCCCATTTACTTAACATGCAAACAAGAATTTCAAGATGGCTTCTAATTGTCACGTAAGTGGACCAATGACTGCTAATCTAGCCTACTATAGGTGTTAAGATATCTATGTTTAGGACTGAACACATGGCCTATATTGGATATTTGTCACACACACATTTTTGTCCGTCTCACGTCCGTCGCCAGCCGAGCGACGATGACTGGAGAGGTGATGTAGGAAATTGGCAAATGATGGTGTGGCCTTCCTATAAATTGCGCGTATTTTGCGAATAATAGAATTTATTGCGCCTATATTGTTCGTATTAGATGCCAATTTATTGCTTAAAAATGCCGATATCACATTAATTTGCAAAAATTAAAATATTTTTGTCTTCCAAACATCATGAAACGTAAAGAAATGAAAAGAAAGTTGAAAAAAACAATTTTTATTTTTATTGCGCATATTGCAATAATAATATTTTCATGCCTGTACCTATAGGCTTTTTGGACTCTAGACTGCTTTATGATAATGACGGAAACATTAATTCCAACGTACCATAGGATTTTATAGAAATCAATCCAGAAATTAAAAAATCCATCCCGGCGGGGTATCGAGAGACCGGGGTTCAAACCCCACAGGGATAGATTTTTTAATTTCTGGATTGATTTCTATAAAATCAATTACACATACTGGAGTGTTTCCCGATTAATGAAATTGAGAAGTACCATAGGATCTCTTGAAGCTGGAAATGGGTCATGAAATGCCTCACTCAGGAAGACCTTGCTCATTCTCGAAATGTCTCGAGCAAATATACGTTATTGAATTGATATCCTCGAAATACTTAAATCGTTGGTCAGTCCTTTTACAAATAACAATCCACAGGATACATTTGCTGCACTGAATACATTTTCTTGTGTCGTGATGCAAGTAGGGATCGATTATGGTTAAATAAAATGTGGGACAAGGTTTAGGAAAAGGCAAAAGTCTTATACCTTCTGAGGTGTAGTGTGAGCTCGTGTTGCAAATGCCATAGTGTGCCTAATCACAATGAAACTTATTCACTCCCCCACCTTTTTTCCGAGGCCTGCCAAGACTAGGAAGCATTATATTATCATTTAAGTAAATGCAATATTAAGTAAAAATACCCAGAGCCAAGCATGTAAACACACGAATGTCGATTAAGTTTTTACCAAAATGGTGCCGAATTCCCACAATGGATTGTGCGCATTGCAAATCCCGTGTATTTAGCGAGGCCGTGTTTTAACCAGCACCTGCTTCTCCCGAGTTGTAGATCCATGATCACATAACCGATTTATTTATGAAAATATTGTCTGTAGAGAAAAATCATCTTGGCTTTTGGCTTCTTTTGTGGTATGCAAATTATTCCTAATTTGCATAAATTTGAATCATTAAGTCAAAATTTCGAATTTTTGGGTGCAAAATTAATTGCATCATCTTGGCAAATTTATTCCCAAACAATCATTTTTTATCAGGGTCAAAATTCAGAAGTTATGCTCTAACTTTCAACTTCTAGTGCACTAGTCAATATTCATTCATTACTAAGAAAACAAACAAAAAAACAAGATGGCCACCATTTTACCTTCTCAAGAACAAGATTTTAAACTTATTTTTTCATACTTTGATAGTTTTAAAAAATGTCGGCCAAAAAAATGTTCAAACATTATTTTTGTGAATTTAACTTCCGTCTCTCTTAACCCTTAAGTTTTTGGTAACACACGGGGTAATTATTAAGTTTTTTTTTGCCTACGGTGAAAGGGTTAATGTTAATCTTAAATAAATAAATAAATAAATTTGTGTTTAGAGTCTACCCACTCAGTCATATAATTGATTTTCAGGGGGGACAGTAAACCAAAGCGTCCAAGCCAACCCTATAGGCCCCGACGCAATCAACGAGTGAGCGATAACCAACCAAAGATTAATATTTTTAATAGGAAATATAGCAATCAGTGGTATGGACAGTGCGAACACCCGCGGATCAACGCCAGAATCAACAAGGCCGATTCATAACAACTTTGAATTTATTATGCGCCTCGTTGCTAGTACGCCTCCAAAGTTACCGTTTACAAACTCCTAAGACAAGAACTGATAGAGAAGAGAGAAGAGTACAAATCAGAAGTTAAAAAACTTCTGACTTTAGTGGGAATCGAACCCTGGACCTTCTGCATTGGAAGCAGAGACGCTAACCACAAGACCAACGAGCACATTGTTATTGTGTAATTCATCATATTTTGTTCTTTGGAATATTTCACCTAGTTTATGGTTGTATTTATTAGAAAGCAAGCTAAAATTCAAGCTGAAAATCCTTCTCGCGCGCCGACAAATCAGGGCTCTGGGGCAAAGACCCAGCCACCGGAAGCCGAATATTTTTTGTCCTTTATGATTTTTGAATGTCTAAAAAGTAAAAACACATTTTTAATTATGTTCAACCATACAGGCAGTAGAAGCCTCCGATGTAACTCAGCCAGTTTTTATGTTTTGTTGGAATATTTTACTGGGAAGGAGTGACAAAATACTTTCTAAAGTAAGAAAATTTTATTTGCAAGCTCGCAAGTTCAACAAAATTTGCTCGCAACTTGCAAGCTAGAGAGTAGAATGATTGCGAAATCAAACAAACATTTTGAATTTATATGTAACCGAACCCGGAAAAATATCAGATACCCCAGGGATATTTTACTACCCTAACTAAATCCGTCCAGAAATAAAAAAGTTCTACCCACACAATCATAAATAAATTTGTATAAAAATCTGTATCATTTATTTTAGTAGAACTGCTTTCGGTAAATTTGTTTAAACCTTGTAACTGTGTCTTACCACAGCTGTTTAATCGAGGATATTGTGTTTTTGGTTTAAGTTTGGTGGACGACCACCAGGGGTCTGTGAACAAGGTGTCCATGTTCGACAAGGACCTGATGTTCCTCGTGATATTCGGCCTCCGCGGCTACAAACACAACCTTGAGAGTCAGACCGGCCTAAAGTGCGCTGCGGACGTTTACCGCGCTCTCATGCAGATAGATGACGTGTCGATCACATCTGTCGGAGTTACCACAGGTATGAGAAGTGTAGTCTCTTGTATTGCCTGCTTCCTGCTTGGCCTGGGCTAGTTCTGAGTAACTAATGAGCTTAGGCCTGGCCAACTTGTTACTGCTCGTTTATGTGCCACAACTTCCTTACTACTACTAGTTTTCCATACAAATATATTAAGGCTTGCTAAGTTTGTATATTTATCTTATTTAACCAATATTCATGTTCAAACATTTAAAAGTAAGTACTGTAGTTAAAGCACAAGAGACTGGCTTATTTCCCTAAGCAAAAAAAAAAAACTTTCTAAAAGTCTGTTGTTTTAAGTGCTACCCACCTAAAGATGACATTCATCTCTTAACCACTGATTGTCTCCTTTTTCATGGTAAAAATGTTGCAGTTTCTGTTAAATTTTCATGGTGTTTAGTTCCCCATTATCTCGAGAATTCCGTAACATTTTGTAATTCTAATTCTTCAACCATCCTGATTGGATTTGGAACTGGGATTGTGGTTGCTCCATGAGGTTTACCAGCTCCATGTGCAGTTATTTACTTACAAAAATTCCTCAGTTAAAAATGTTGCAGTTTCTGTTCAATTTTCATGGTGTTTAGGTAGTTCCCCATTATCTCGAGAATTCCGTAATATTTTGTAATTCTAATTCTTCAACCATCCTGATTGGATTTGGAACTGGGACTACCAGCTCCATGTTCAGTTATTTACTTACAAAAATTCCTTAGATCCTTGTTCATGGATCATGTCATGGATGTTTTGTCTCCCGAGCACTAGAGTTGGGAGGGAAGCCCCCTTACTGGTTGTGCTGACGGTGTGGCTCTGTATGAATGGTGTTTGAAGTAACCTTGCTGATGATGACAACATGCATGCAGAATTTGCTTCTTGCGTGGCCCTACCACAGGTTTGGTTTTGTGTTGTGAGTTTTGTTTGCATGTAGTTAGCTGATTTTTAGTGGCCACCATCTGCCTGATGAGTCCCAGAAGGACGAAACGCGTCGTGGATTAAGGTAACAAACAACTTTAAATTAGCTGCAGTTGTCATCAGCAGGTGAAAAGTTTTGTCGCCCCCAGCCCTTCAGGCTGGGATTTATGTTTTCTTTGCTTTCCCAACCTGTCAACCCTTCTCCAATCTTTTAGATCCTTGTTAGTCGCACAAAGAGCCACTTAATACGACCTGAGTGGTTTTAGATATTCGTGGGTACCGTTAAACCATGATGATAATCCATGGCGCTACGGCCCTTGAAGGGCCCTGGCCTCCTCCACTACTTCTCGCCACGCGTCCCGATCCTGGATACGTCTCCTCCATCCCGGAACGCCGAGTCTGCGGATATCGTCTTCTATGTCGTCCAGCCACTCTTGCGTGGTCGACCGGGAAGTCTCTGCCCTTCTGGTTTCTGTCGGAACGCCTTCCTGACTCCCCGTCTCTCTGGCATGCACTCCATGTAGCCGGCCCAACGCAGTCTGCTTCTCTTCACTTCAATAGAGATTGCGGGATCATTGTACAGTTCGTAGAGCTCGGCATTCATGCGTATCCTCCACTCTTTATTGTCCTGGACAGGCCCGTAAATCCTGCAGAGGATCTTGCGCTCCCAGGTGTTCAGAGCATCCTCGTCTCTCTTGGTCAGCACCCATGTTTCACTCCCATATGTAACCCCCGGCCGGATGACAACTCTATATAAAAATAAACAAATAAAAAATAAATTGTATTTAGAGTCTACCCACTCAGTTATATAACTGATTTTCAGTTGGGGACAGTAAATCAAAGCGACCAAGCCAACCCTGTAGGCACCGACGCAATCGACGAGTGAGCGATAACTAACCAAAGATCGATATTTTTTAATAGAAAATATAGCAATCAGTGGTATGGATAGTGCGAACACCCGCGGATCAACGCCAGAATCAACAAGGCCGATTCAGAACAACTCTGAATTTCTTATGTGCTTCGTTGCTAGGACGGCTCCAAAGTCACCGTTTACAAACTCCTAAGACAAGAACTGATGGACTTAAGTCCACATCAGAAGTTAAAAAACTTCTGATTCTGACGGGAATCGAACTCTGGACCTTCTGCATTGGAAGCAAATACGCTAACAACAAGACCAACGAGCCACACATATGTTGCATCCTGAAGTAGCATCTATTTCCGGCACTGATTCTTGCTAGGATTTCTAGGTGCGTCTCGTTGTTCTCTGTGACTAGAGAGCCAAGTTACTTAAAGATGCTCACTCGCTCAAACTCTCGTTGACTAACTGATAGTGGTTCTCTAGGTTGTTGACATTTATCTCCTGAAGAGCTGCAATTTTCACCTTGTAATTGTCCAGCTCTCCCACCAGGCTTGCAAGGGCTCCTACCCTATACAAACTCAGCACGTTCCACGTCTCCATCCAAAACTCGTGTCCATTTTCTTGCCTGAGTTGTTTCCTTTGATCTGTCCGGCTTATGATTTGTAGTGTTGCTGGTTTCGAAACCGTTTTTTTTTTTTGGGGGGGGGGAGGGGTGTGGTTAACCCCACGTCCAACCTGATGGGGGGGCTGCCCCTTACAGCTCGCAGGATAGCTTTCCATTTCTGTTAGGGTGGGTCCCTTAGCCCTTGAGGATCCCTCCCCTCCCGCAGGGCAGCGGGGTGGACTGACGTTCGTCTGGCTTCTCCCCTTTGACCTGTCCGGCTAGGGAGGCCCTACCAGAAGCATACGCTTCCGCCGACATAGCTCTCAGGATCAACGAACCACACTATCCTACCAACTACGCTAAGGTCTCAGTCCCTGAGGTATGACCGTTAAACCATATAGACTTACAATATGCATATAGTTTGATAGCATGCACTTTGAGTGGTTGTATGTCAACATCCCACACATAACAAAAACTTGTAAAAATACAGCCAAACCTTACACACTCAAAAGAAATGAGATCTAAAAAAAGGGCCAAGCTCATCTACCCTTCCACATTTGTGCATTCTTAATTCATAAACGTACAGTGTCCCGTAACAACATCCCTAAAAAGCTTGGCAAAATAGAATTTGCAACTATTAATTTAAACGTAATAGTTCATCCAAATTCTTTTTTTCTAATTAATTTTAATGTAATGGTCATGCAAATTCTATTTTACCAAGCTTTTCAAGGATGTTGTTACGGGACACTGTACGTTTATGAATTAAGAATGCACAAATGTGGAAGGGTAGATGAGCTTGGCCCTTTTTTTAGATCTCATTTCTTTTGAGTGTGTAAGGTTTGGCTGTAGTTTTACAAGTTTTTGTTATGTGTGGGATCTCATTACTTTTTCAAGTTCCATTGCAAAATTATTTGTTAAAATATAAAAATTTTATCAAAGTCGATTTAATTGCTATGGTATTACCAATTAACAATAGAATGAAAAAATATAGTGGTCCAAAGACTTGCTTTTTGTAAACAATGTAGGCGATTATTGTCAAGTAACTATAGTTACTTGTTGATTGTATGCCTGTATAAGGCTTATTTTAAAACCTTTATTTGGAAGCCTTCCAGCGATTTTTTTTTACTTTTTCTTTCAAAGGGAATTACATCACTATTACCTTAATGTCCATGTAAAATATGAACGTTGTAGCCTCACCCGTTTGGTCAGAATCGCTGGGCAATTGAAACTGATGAATTAGATAGTAGCCAGTAGTAGCCAGTAGTAACTAACATCCTTTAAGTGATTTTGAGCATGTTTCAAGTCATTTTTTCACCAAGAAGGAATGCTCGTACCCCAACCAAATTTGGCATGTGTTGTCGGACACCTAAATCCCCTCGATTTTGATAGTTTTCAAGTTCACATCACGTTTCATGACCGCTGGGTGACACCTCGAAATCACCCCAACTCTGCTTGCCGTATAAGGTGCCTGAGTGTGTAGCGTACCGCGGCTTGGCTGCGGCGCCCTAACGGGCACCTAGATGTGTTGCGTTTGTCATTCCACTGCATCGTTCATACCTAATGGTATCCCACTCTATACATTGTTACTGGCTGCTAAAGACACTATTACATGAAGACATACTCGCTGCAGAGTCTAGCCCTCTGCACCAAAGATACTAATAATATCTACGTTGTGGTCTGCTCGTTCCCCCCGCCCCACCACTCGACCTGTCTAGACCGCTGTCTCTGGAGGCTAAGGTCGTCATAAGGATATTGTTTTTGTTATTTAAGCCCTTGTGAGAGTATTAAAAAAATTAATTAAGAAACCAAAAATTATTGAACACCTAAGTCCAATCCCATTATGACATTTTCAATTGTTTATGACGGTGTGCAAACTGGTCCTGTAATACATGTCTTACTACGAGGCAGGGGCCGAAATTAACGCTTGCCCAAGGCTAGTGAAACTTTGCTCAGGGTGATAAAAATCTCATTTCTCTAGCCCGACGGGTGAGTACTTTTTCTAGAGTTCCCAATTACCGTTCAAAAAATCATAATTTTTCGTGCCTAAAGCCTAACGAGTGCGCTACCTAGGATGGAAAATCGTAACTTTTAAAACCCTTTGTTGCACAAGTGCTGCGCAGTACCATTGACTTCGGATGGTTATATTAAAGAGGGGGCAAATGTTTTTCAAAGTATGTAGACAGAATAAGAATCTCTTAATTTAGGCTAATCATCTTATCATGGATTCACAAGGCGCAAGGGTATGCGTCTCTTGGTTAATTTGTGTTTTGCAAAATGCCCCAAAAAACAAAAACTTGTTAACTATTGTCACCATTTTTGCCTGTTTACACAAATGTTTACATTTTGATGGGCTAAAATGGCGGCCAATGTTATTGGCGCTAAATTTTAGGCCTTAGCCTTACAGGAAACGAGAATCACAGACGCACCGCCCCATAATGTTGCAGGTCCAGTAATGCCAGTTACTATTCTAACTTCCAAGTCCATGGTCTTATTACTATGGTGAAAAATACTTTGCGGTCACTCCCTAGTCCCCCACACCCACACGTCAAACCCGTCAAATATTGTGACTTGAATCATTCTAGTATGATAGTTTTACACTAGGAAAATGCTTAAGTCCCGCCGCGTTGTTGGATGAGCGTAATTGGTGTATTGAGCTGCCATGTGTTTTGCGGATTTTCTGTTGTTCTGTGAAAAAATCAGAACTTTGTTTAAATTTTTTTTTAAAATTAAATCAAATTAAATAAAAATTAATCGTAATTTTAAAAAAGGAAAAAATCGTAATATTGAAATTTTCATAAGAAATAATTATTCGATTACGCACAAATTTTACACGAATATATTAATTCTTAAAATTAAGGTTCTGTGAAAAAATCATTATAATCGGATAAAGCATGTAGGAGTTATAAGTCGAAGAAATTTTTTAAAAATCGAAAAAAATTGTAAAATTGCGATTTTCATGAGAAATAATTTTTCGATTGCGCTCAAAAACGTGGCAGTTCTTAGTTCAGAGATTTCGAAGGCCTCCATAAAATTTCATCGCAATCGGAGTATCGGTTTAGCCGGAATCGTGTTAACAGACAGAACAAAATACAGAAAGAAAGAAGAAAAAAAAAAAACATTCCGGATTTTTTTCTCCAGAGTAGTGAAATGGAATCTTCGCTTCGCTTGCTACGCTCATCCAATCAATATTACCTATTTGATTGCGGACTAGTAAGAATGCTCCCCGGCTAGAGGACTATGTTGCCACTAGGGGCAGGTCTATTTCAACCCCTGCTTCCAGGTATGACCTATTGCGGAGTGGTTGGCCACCTGCTACGTCGGGAGTACACTGTGATCGGGATACCAGTGAACAAGGCAGCGCGACTAATGATGGCGTACCCGGGTCGAGTCACCTGCGACAAGGAGACGTTCATTCATTCCAAGATGGAGGCTCGCCACTTCATGCTGCAGGAACCCAAGGAGCTGAAGGGACTAGCCTCGGTCGGTCCCATCTACGAGTTCAAGGAACAGAGCATGTGAGTGGTAACATACGTGCTCATTGTAAATTACAGTAGTTGGAAATATGATTTTTGGATGAGCGTAGCGAAGATTCCATTTCACTACACTGGAGAAAAAAATCCTGAATGTTTTTTTTTTTTTTTTTTTTTTTTTTTTTTTTTTTTTTTCTTTCTGTATTTTTGTCTGTCTGTTAACACGATTCCGGCTAAACCGATACTCCGATTGCGATGAAATTTTATGGAGGCCTTCGAAATCTCTGAACGAAGAACTGCCACGTTTTTGAGCGCAATCGAAAAATTATTTCTCATGAAAATCGCAATTTTACGTTTTTTTCTTTTTTAAAACAATTCTTTGACTTATAACACCTACATGCTTTATCCTATTGTAATGATTTTTTCACAGAACCTTAATTTCATGAATTAATATATTCGTGTTAAATTTGAGCGCAATCGAATAATTATTTCTTATGCAAATTGCAATTTTACGATTTTTTCTTTTAAAAAAATTATGATTAATTAAAACAATTAAGTTAATTTTTAATTTTATTTAATTTAATTATAAAAATTAAGTTAATTTTTTATTTAATTTAATTTAATTAAAAAAAATCTTCGACTAAGTAATGATTTTTTCACAGAACAACAGAAAATCCGCGTAACACATGGCATCTCAATGCACCATATACGCTCATCCAACAACGCGGCGGGACTTAAGCGTTTTCCTAGTTATATGTATTTCATGCCTAATGTAGGGAGAGTGGTATTTCTTGGAATGTATTGTTCCTTGGAACTGGCCATGAAATGCCCTTAAACGTTTGTTGGATGAGCGTAGCGAGCGTAGCGAGCGAAGCGAAGATTCCATTTCACTACACTGGAGAAAAAAATCCGGAATGTTTTTTTTTTCTTTTTGTATTTTTGTGTGTCTGTTAACACGATTCCGGCTAAACCGATACTCCGATTGCGATGAAATTTCATGGAGGCCTTCGAAATCTCTGAACTTAGAACTGCCACGTTTTTGAGCGCAATCGGGAAATTGTTTCTCATAAAAAACGCAATTTTACGATTTTTTTCGATTTTTTAAAACTTTCTTCGACTTATAACACCTACATGCTTTATCCGATTGTAATGATTTTTTCACAGAACCTTAATTTTATGAATTGATATATTCGTGTGAAATTTGAGCGTAATCAAATAATTATTTCTCATGAAAATCGCAATTTTACGATTTTTTCCTTTTTTAAAATTACGATTAATTAAAAAAAAAGTTAATTTTTTATTTAATTTGATTTAATTTTTAAAAAATTTCAACAAAGTTCTGATTTTTTCACAGAACAACAGAAAATCCGCAAAACACATGGCAGCTCAATTCACCAATTACGCTCATCCAACAACGCGGCGGGACTTAAGCGTTTTCCTAGTCTGTAAGTTTATCAATATTCCACCCGAGGAAAGTACTGCTGTTCTATTCATGCTTCAGCTTGTGTATTTTGTGGTGACAAATTCATCTTTAAGATTTTATCATCAAAATGTAATTATGTTCATATTGGAATACTGTATTCTTTTTCTCTATGTAAGTACTAATTGAATATTTGCATATATATTGCCAAAGCCATAATTATTGTGATTGTGAATTATTATGTTTTTGTTTGAATACAATTATTTTTAAACTAATGGAACGTCAGGTGGGCAGCCCGTATTCAGGGGCCATAGATGGGAGAACACGCAATGTATTCAAATGCCATGTGCGGGAGTAACATTGTAAAGATTTGGAAGATTTGATTTATTTACTGTACCGTACTGTAAATAACCACGCACTATGGCCACAGGATCGGCAAAAAGTAAATAAAATAACGGTCTCTAAAACTGCTTTCGGAGAAAAACACGACTATTTTAAAGCCAAGTCTTGCCCAATATATCCTAAAAATAAGTATTTATGAAGTGTACGAATAAAATCAAGACATTTTGATGCTCCTAAACATTGACATCACATCTGGCGAGGTTGGCATTATAAACAGCTGGAACTTTGGACACAGCATAACCAACAAGGCAAAAAACACTTTCGTAATCGTGATTACTTAAAATCATTATTTCGCTAAAATACTGACTCTGTGGGACGAACTACTTCATTCACAGCTTATAAAATTTTGATTTATGTGATAAAATATCACGATAACATGACCAAATACGGTAGGCCCTACCTAATGCCAGTTGTATGTAAATTGTCAACGTTGGCGTCCGTGCTGTCGCTTGACCTTGACGGCCGCCACCTTATCTGAATCACACTATAGTACAAAAGAATTGAAATCAGAAAGTTGTAGGACCTAGAATGAAATAAAAAAAGTTGTGATTTTGGATATTTCTAGAAATAAAAAAATCATATTTTACTAGCTTGGTAGGTACTGAAGTACTCTAACATTGGATGACTGTTCCACCAGGTCAAAAATTCAACAGGCTTTGGTGAACAAGTTTCCCCTACTGGGCCGCAATGAGGAGCTACACTTGTTTTCCAAACTTCTGGATTGTGTTCGTCATCAACGCAAGAAAGCCAAGCATCACAAGATACCCACCAGCAATGTTGTAAGTTTCCAAGCATCACAAGATACCCACCAGCAATGTTGTAAGTTTCCAAGCATCACAAGATACCCACCAGCAATGTTGTAAGTTTCCAAGCATCACAAGATACCCACCAGCAATGTTGTAAGTTTGTGAGTGTGTAATTTGACTTGTCAATTCTGGCAATGCCACACTTCCTTATTTGGATAATTTATTGATTGATTTTACAAGTCTTTTCAGCAAGTTAGTACCATTTTGCAAAGATCCTAACCACCTCTAAATAAATGACAAGGTGACAATGACATGGCAAATGATTAAAAAAGAGATGGCTATGAACAGTAAACAAATATCTAACACATAAATATTATAAAAAGTAAAAATAATGCATATCACTTAACAGTATAGTCGCGCACCAGAAATCAGCCGCTAGATTCACTAGCTAAGCAATGCGTTTCTATTTCAATCGTCTAGATTCGCTTAATCAAAAGTCATTCCCATTATCGATAATCTAAATATCAATAATTGGTTGAAAACGGCCCAAAATATGTAATTTGTATTTCCCGCTTGGGCAGACAGAGATAGGTCACAAGGTGTCTTACTTGAGATTTATGTTTGGGAGCGACTTTGGCCGATAGTGGGAGGCAAAAACAAAGACAAGACAGACAGGACGAGGCACCGAGTGGCATTAGATTGTATTGTTTTGAATTTCATTTACCACATTTGGTATTCCATCTATGTCGGAATGGGCTTCAATTTTTTATTGGTGATATCGATTCGATAATGACATTACCATTTGGATAGTTGATAATGATAAAAGTATCGATGTCCCTAGTGTTGATGGACAAAAATCAGCAAATAAAAACTTGTAAAACCAAGATCATAGTTAAGGCACTTTTTGGATGTAATTTTTTTTGTTACTCTTTTAAGTTAACCCTAAACAAAAATTATTTTTTTACTTAAACATACATTGTAGGGTAGTTTTCTAATTACCTGAAACCTATTACCTTATCCAGGGCTCAAAACTAATGATAGCCTGAGACTGCCCAGAACACTCTCGGGCTGCCTGTTCTGTGTTGACACAATATATATTTTGTACGGGTGTGGGAGTAGGCCTACCCAAAGTTTTTGAGTCCAGTATTTGATACTCTAAATCTAGAATTAAAAAAATAATGATTTTGGTGAAGGTGCCGGGTCCCGCACAAGTGTAAAAACGTAATGAATTTTAACGCTACCTTACCCACTCTGATTAGCCTTATAGCAGGCCCAGTCTTTTGATACAAATTGGTATTCTTTATGAAAGTTTTGAACTTCTTTTGGCACAAATAATATGTCACTAAGTCTATAATATTTATAGTTACATTTTCAAGTAATATCAATTACTGAATTATATTTCAAAGCCTAGCCCTAATAACAATGTGTGCGTGATCATTAGAGATACGTTTTTTTAGCACTTAAATTTAGAAAATTTAGCATTAATTTTGACAAATTTAGCATTTTGTAGCATCAATTGGTTTCTTTTCCACCAAAACCCTAAATGTAGGGTGTTTTCACAAACATAATCTGGTAAATGATGAATTGTAGGAACATTTCAATTCAATATAGTCACATAAAACGCTAGAATACATTACTAAACTAGTTCTCAATAGGCATTAAAAACATTATTTTTAGTAAAATTAGCATTTTAAATCGTCAAAATTAGCATTTTGTTGCATCAAAAACCTAAAACGCTAAAAAAACTTATCTCTATTATCATACAAATAAATTTGATATAGATTAAATTTTAAAATCACTTAGTTGATGTTACTCTGTCAGCTGTCTTCACTTTTGGAGCCTATACAGACTAACATCAATAAATACAATTAATAATATTGTACATATTTTAAGTAAAGTCAAAGTGTAATGGTAGTAAAAAAAAAGTATACTCATACTCAAAGTGGACTCGTTACTCGAGTTACTCTTAGTGCTCGGACTCGACTCGATCTCAAAAACACACCCCATTATTTACAAATTAACAAATTATAAGTTCTCACTCATCTCATGAGTCTAGCATGTGAAGTCAAATTTTTCGAGCTGCCAGTAACCTAGTAGGCTTAAAACATGTTAACCTGTTAACTTCTTATTGGCCTAAAGCCTCGGTGGCTTGGTCGTGCGGTGATGCCGGTGTTGGCATACGTATTTGTTTGTAGCCGATATATCATTAATCGCTTTTATGTTGCATAATCAATAATCATACATATTACTCTTTATCAAAGAAACAAATTCACAGTCAACACTTACAGACATTTTTGTAAGTTTAAATATTACCTAATAAAACGTAGGCGTAAATTTAATAATTTAAAAAATCTGGCTACTCAATTCTTAACAGGGCTGCCAAAATTCCTAATTTTGAGCTCTGACCTTATCATTAAAATTACATAGCTTATTTTTTTAAGTGTTGAGAAAATATGAAAGTAACTTGTAATATTTATAACTATTTTTTTTTAAATTGGCCACATGAAGGAACATTAAGGCCTGTTCCTAATAATGACCATGGTTGTCAGTAAATATTTAATACTAATTAAACTTAGGTCTAGTGGGCTTATTAATCCTGGCATGGTTGTTTTGTTCCACCAGCCTTGCCAGTCGGTGCTGATGCTGGAAGGAGAACCACGTCAAGGCAAGAGTCGTATGCTGGATGAGATGGCGTACTCGGCAAAAAAGGGGACGCTCATCAACAGGATTAACTTCACATTGAATGACAGGCAGGTTAGTATTTGACTCCTCGTTGGGTTGTACAAAGGAGTGTTTCGGGTTTCCGTTTGGTTATTGTTATTGATAAATTGATCAATTCGATCATTTTAATCGATTCAGTCTTCCTGGATCAATTATCGTTATTATCAATATTATTGATAATCAAATAGCTTGCCCATAATTTTTAAGTAACTGCTCATTCTGCAGAACGTAATAAAATATTACCATTCAAGACATTAATCGCTGTCGAAAATTCAGCCACTGCGAGATCTACAACACGCGCATGGCGTAAAGTCCGAAGCGCAACACATCGCCCCTGCATTGTAGGCAACTGACATAGCATGGTTGTGTTGCCGAGCCGCTTTATTCGCACAATCTCGCCTTGTCACAACCGTTATTGAAGTATATCACTCAAGGTCAATACTAGCATCTATCGATATGCACGTCTCCCCACCCTGCGCTAGTTCAGCATTGTTTCACTTCATTCCGTAGTCACTGCAAGCGTTTTGAGTCCCAACAAAATTGAGAATGTTGAAAACTTCCTAAACGTACAAATCGGAGGCGGATTTATAGGTACGCGCAGTGCGCACAGGAGCAGGGCCCCGGGTGGCTGAGGAGCCCCCAAATTCTGCCAGTAGAAAAATATATATGTACCTACATATACCAATGTACCCAAGTGGAGCTATGCCATGTATAGGATACAAATTTAGTATCATGTATTTTGAATCATTTAAAACTAACAGTAAAAAACACCTTTCCTTTATAATAATAATCAAAAACCCGGTTCCAACATAAGTCAGGTCGGGGGGTGACGTTTCACCAGTTTCTCGGGCTGTGGACTTTCAGAGCTTGCTAGCCAGGTTCAACACCTCCTCATCTACTTCAATGTCTTCTATGACAAGCATTTCTACCAGTTCCCTCCATTTCTTTCTAACCTCCCAGAGTCTTTCTTCATTAATTCTATCCCATGATTTCCTTCTTTCTTCAACGTTCCATTTAATTTGTTCCTTTATATTCTCAGAAATCATCAGTCTGCCTCTAATGACAAAGCATTGATGCACACAAACATTGTTTCGGTATTGCATTCAGCTCACCACTTTTTCTAAACACACCAAATGCACTCTAAAAACTTGATTTAAAAAAATATTTGCCCCAAGAAGTATAAATCCGCCTCTGGTACAATACAAAATATACATCAACATTTTATTCTTGATCTATACCAACTTTGCTAAAAGTGCTCAGGAGCATACATTTGCCCAAATTACTAACATAACTGGGCAAGTTTTATGCATACTAATGTTACTTGATTGTAGGAGTAAGATACCGACAAAGCAATATACTCTTAGTCTTACTTCTCTTAAAAGCATTTTACAATACATTGTAAGTCTACTCACTCAGTTGCATAAACTGTTTTTAGTGATTTAATTTCATGCATTTAAATTGAAATACATCCATTATGTTGGTTATTTTGTGCAGTCACCTTACCACGCCATCCGAATGATGTTTTCCCCCGCATTGGGATTGTTGCAAAGCTCCACACTAAAGGAGCGTGAGGACAGTCTACTTCAGAGATTGCACAGACTCAACATGCCGCAGCTGTACTGCAGCATCAACAACGTGTTCAACGTCAACTTTGATATGAGTGTTGAGTACTTGCAATACGACAAGGAAGAGAGAGAAGATATCCTGCGCACCATAATGAAACAACTTGTTCATAAGGTATGTGTGTTACCGTACTGGGATAGCTCTCTGATAATACCATCCAGTTCTCCCATTTAACGTGGCAGGCAGCGCCGATTACATTTTGGTGGCGCTTTAACCCAGCTGAATGATCCTAGGACCAAAATACACCAAAATTCAAAATTACAGACCAACCCCTGGCACTGGTAGAAACCCAAATATTTATACTTGACACTTAATACCTTCAAGACCCCTCTACACTTTGAACTGTTGATTTCTTTCTGTTTGCCGAACTTAACCCTACCGACCGTTTGTGTTCAGTGTTTCAAACAGCTGTGGATTATTGCAATGGACGACTGTGAGTTTGCTGACGCAGATTCCTGGAGGATGTTTCCTACGCTGATCGAGGAAGCCAGCATGCTGGTAGTGATGACGGTCGGGAACCGGCGCGAGCTGCCCGAGGTGAGTGTGTTCGGAAACAATCGGGGTCGATAAGTTTTTCGGTGATAGGAAGTGGAGATAGTTCCACCTACCTAAAATAAGGAAGCATGATTTGGTGAAAGTCAGTTGTTTTTTAAATGTTTTGTTCTCCCAAATTACTTGACTCCCATTCCAATACCATATGTATACAATCCAATACCGATATCAACACCGATACTTGCAAAAATGGTATAAAATGGGCCTACCTACTGTATCTTGAAAGCACTTGTAATGGAAATATTTGCAGTGATATCACTACTATATCCTCATACCACGCTTACATTACTAGCATATTACGCGGGTAGGTCTAATTACGCGGGTTATTTCTGTGTGTGAACGCTTGAAAGCTGGTAAGCTGGTAGAAAATCTTACCGGGGTAATTTAGGCGGGTTACTCACATAACTTTGTTGTTGTTGACTTGTTGAGGTTTAGTTTAGCCAAGACTCTCAACAGGGTGTTGCAGGACATCTTGACATCATCCGCTCGTACACCATTTAATTCAACTTCCATTGGCACTCTTAATTGTCTTTTTTACCTCCGATTAAGCACCAGATGTTTTTAGGATTACCTACAATGTCAGATTCCATCTTGTTAAAGGTAACGCTTGTAGTCTGTCACTGTCATGCATATTCCATATTGTGAAAATTAGATCTTTTCTTGATTTTTTTTTAAATTCTTTTTTTCTCATATTACACTTGCTTATTGTATTGTTTATCTCTCAACCATTGATTGCGAGCACGATTTTTACCCATAAGTGCGTGAATGGTAGCAGGTGAATACCAGGTTGGGTATTTTTACCCCTTCGTTTAGATGAACGAAGTGGCACTGACTTGTCAAAGGCTGACGCTAACATGTCATAAAACAAATCACACTGAAGGTCAGAGTCATCTACATTACCTAACATAAACCATTGACTCCTAATTAGCGCCTCACAAATATCAACAGTATTCGCTCTTGGTCAATTATATTTAGAGAAGTTTGTAATATTGATGGGCGTTTGTAGAGAGATCAAGTTGATTATCGGAAGTGAGAGATAAAGATGCAATGACACGTGATCAGATTTTACTGGGTGTTACCTGAATATTAGTAGCAAAATCACAGCTGTTGACTAAAACAATATTTTTATTTTTATATCATATTTATAATCAACCAAACTAGTTGAAACCAGTTTTTGACTTGGAAATCGATCTCATCTCAACTTGATAATACTGCCATCTCCTTTCAGTGTGCTGAAGCAATGAAGACAAACCCAAACGTGTGCCGACTGCCGCTCCCCGGTATTGGAAAGTGGTTCATCGCGGGTCTTGCATGCCAGATCCTGGACGTCAGAGCTATTCCACCCGAACTAGAGAAGTACGAGTCGATTACTAGAGTACTTACTAGGGGTCAGCAAACCTTACAAGGAACTCGAACAGAACATATGAGAAGTTTGATAGTTTATCGGCTTCAAAGGGCACACAACACTAAGGTTGTTCGTGCCCGCACCAAGTTCGAGTTCTAAGTTTTCATACAATGGTGCACATATTGCACATTGCACATTTCGTCAGGTAAAATTTAAATTTATTTTAAATTTTAAATTTAAAAAAGTTGAACCTCGTAATTGCTCCTGAGATAAGTTGTCCCCCACTCTAATAGATAACACTTGATGGGCCTTCATTCCATCTTCTATAAAGACAAATAAAGTATTCTTCAGACGTCCACCAAACCTGAGCAACATGTTAGTGAAACATGACTTACAGAGGACACAAAAAGAGGACACCCTACCCAGAGGATCCTACCCCTGCCAGAGCAATCGCTGCCACACCTGCCCGATAAACCTCCCAGCCAAGACCTTCACGGCCAGAGCCACGGAGATGACATATCCGATAAAGCACCACAACACCTGCACCACCAAAAACCTCATATACCAACTGAGATGTCAGCACTGCCCTGCGGAGTATATAGGCCTAACCACTAACACTCTGAGGCAAAGAATGAATGGGCACAGGCACGACACAGTGAGGGCCAATGACAAACCAGTGGCACTACACGCAGCCACTCATAACCTTAGCTTTAATGACTGCTTCAACGCCAGCATCATAAAAGCATTACCACATAACTGCAGTGAAGGAGAGCTCAGGAAATGGGAACTGGCACACCAAATGGTCACCAGCTCCCGTGAGCCTCCCAACCTAAACCTACGCTAACCTTGGAGTCTAGAGGGGAAACAGAGAACTACCTTACCTGGCTGACCTTCCCTAGTTCCCCTCTCCACTGCCAACAGCGCCTCTTGTACATATTTGTAAATAGTAGCCATTTATTTAGTTAGTAACTCTCTCAACTCCGACGGGTGAACAAGGCTGTGCAAGCCGAAACGTTTCGTCGTAATGTAACTTGTAATTTGTGTATATATTTGTGTGATCTTCAACTCTACACAGCCGCCGAACTTTTTCAAGGTAAGCTGTTGGCTCCCAGCCTCTATCAATCTTTCCCCAACCAACACCAAAGACAAATAAATAAAATTCAGGTATCTATCAATTGACGACTCGAAATGGGCGAGGCTTAAAATGATTGATAGGTCACGTGACTAGTATTGGGTATAAATCCACATTTCGCAAGTAGGCGCCTGCTGAATGGCGCATCACTTATCACGCTCTAACTTTTATTCTATTCATTATTTGGACTATACTTAAATAAATAATATTTAGCAAACATATCATTCCTTGTAAAAGCGATTATTGTGATTTTTTTGACAAAGTCGTTAGCTTGTTATAACAATGTACGCATCACACAAGTGAAAATTATCAGTGACTTAAGTTTTCTCATTAATTAATTTGACAAAAAACTACTGATCGGATTTTGACAAGAATTCTTTGTAAAAATGCATCAGACTGTTTAGACAAGAAATATACTAACTTTCTTGATAGAAAGTGCACTGAACGAAAATTTACAGCATAGAGTAATATGCAGCGTGCACTTTTTCACCGCTCATCCGCACGTCAAGAGTGCGTATTTTAGATAAAAACACATACCCTGCATATTACTCTATGCTGCAAAGTTTCGTTCAGTGCACTTTCTATCTAGTAAAGTTAATTTATTTCTTGTCTAAACAGTCTGATGCATATTTTTAAAGAGGTCTTGTCGAAATCCGATCAGTAGTTTTTACTTTTTTGTCAAATAAATTATTGAGAAAATTTAGTCATTGATAATTTTCACATGTATGATGCGTACATTGTTATAACAAGCTAACGACTGTGTCAAAAAAATCGAAATAATCGCTATTACAAAGAATGATATATTTGCTAAATATTATTCATTTAAATATTGTCCAAATAATGAATAGAATAAAAGTTATAGCGTGATAAGTGTTGCGCCGTGAAGCAGGCGTCAACTTGCGAAATGAGGAATTATACCAACTAATTCCGCCATGTTGCCTCGTGACGTCAGGAGGCGGGTACATTTCAAGTCGTCAATTGCTTCCTTTCACAAAACTTATTCCAACTTCATAATTGCTGCGACTATAATGCATAGGCGAAGGCCTATACTTCTTTCATTTGTGACTGTGAGAGCTGATTTTTTAGCAGTTTAACCCACTGCCACAGACATACGAGCTGGGCTCGCACTAACGTAAATACGGCGCACCACCAGCTTGTACCGCGTCTGTTTGAATCTCCACGCCGTTAGTTTTCGAGCTAGCAGCACTGTGATCATCAGCGTTAAATTCTGAACAAGGCGATATATATATATTTCTGACTCCTGTTTCCAACTTGAGTTAGGTCAGGGGGTGGCTATAGCCACCAATTTTCTAGGGCCTTTTATGAATTGTTAACACCGGCTTGCCAGGCCTGTCATGTCCTCTTCAGGTTCACTCGCACTTCTTCCCACCAGCTCACGCCATCCACTTCTGTCTTCCCACAGTTTCCTTGCTTCGACTTCTTCCCACTTCTCACCTCTTTCCTGTATATCATTTCTTACTTGATCTTTCCACTTCTCTCTCGGTCTACCGACTCGTCTTTTAACTTTGTCCCCACTTTCAAATTCTGTCCTTGGAATTCTTTCTTCTCCCATTCTTCTGCCCAGTCCATACCATCTCAACCTTTTTCGTCCAATTTTGAACAAAAGCTTCTCAACCCCAAACTTTTGCCCTGATTTCTTGGCTTCTAATTTTGTCTAACTTCGATATTCCGGCTATGCTTCTTACGAACTTCATTTCAGCTGGCTTGAATCCTACTTGCATCTACGGCTCCTAGTGTCCAGGTCACTGAAGCATATGTAAGGATGGGTAGATAGTATACCTTGTACAATAACAAACCCTTTCATTCATTAGGGAAATCCTTGTTCCAAAGTAACTTCCTTACTTGCTGATAGAAGGATTCTGCCTGGGCCAAACCCTTTTACTGTCTCACTTCCCATCTTTGCCCCCTTTGTGATAATGCTACCTACTACGCAAAACTCTTCTGCCTCTTCCAGTTCCTCATCTCCAATTTTAATTTTCTCTCTAGTTACTTTACTTGTTCCTTTCTTTCTAGATTTTTCAATCACAATAGTTTTAAATTTTTCCTACCCCTGATCTTTAATCCCAAATTTTTTCTGTTACAAGTTTCCACTTCTTCACTTTTGTCTGCACTTCTTCAGCTGTCTCTCCTCACACTAGAATGTCATCCACATAAATCATTGTCCTTGTGCCAGTTCCCGTCTCTGGTACCACCTTATTTAATATTTCGTCCATTACTAAGATAGTATACCTTGTACAATAACACCTTGCATTCATTAGGGAAATCCTCGTTCCAAAGTAACTTCCTTACTTGCTGATAGAAGGATTCTGCCTGGGCCACCCTTTTACTGATCTCACTTCCCATCTTTGCCTCCTTTGTGATAATGCTACCTACGTACGCAAACTCTTCTGCCTCTTCCAGTTCCTCATCTCCAATTTTTAATTTTCTCTCTAGTTCTTTACTTGTTCCCTTTTTTTCTAGATTTTTCTATCACAATAGTTCTACTTTTTCCTACACTGAACTTTAGTCCAAATCCTTCCGTTACAAGTTACCACTTCTTCACTTTTGTCTGCACTCCTTCAGCTGTCTCTCCCCACACTAGGATGTCATCCGCATAAATCATTGTCCTTGTGCCAGTTCCCGTCTCTGGTTCCACCTTATTTAATATTTCGTTCATTACTATTGAGAATAGTAATGGGGATATTACACTGCCTTGCCTGCAATATGAAGACAAGGTGATATGAAGAAGTAAAATATTCTGCCACTATGAACAGTATACAATCGCAATGAAAGAAATGCGCAACAGGTGGACCAACCTACACGTACTAACTACAGTCTGTGCATCATGGCATGTTCAATGACACAAATTGAAGACGATCTTTTGTACGATTTATTGAATAATAGTGATAATGAGCTTTCAGAGAGCGGGAGTATTGATCATAGTGATTTTTCCTATGTAAGTGGTGATCGTGATAATATACTCGTTGACAATTCTAGTGATGGTGATGACAGCTCTTAGGCCTAGAAATAGTGGACAAGACGTTGTTTTAGAGACACATAAGCCTTAAAAAAACAAAAAACAAGGATATTTATAATTTCCTATATTGTTCCAAGTCATATGTTACTTTAAATTTAAACCTGTTAAATATTTGTTAAAAACAAATTAAAAAACATCAAAATTTATTGGTTTTCCCCTTCCAAATCAACAAAAAACAACTTGTATGGCAATAAGTTAATTAATAGATACCGCCGGGGTTATCCGCAGGTGTCGCAGAACGTTGCCAACTCTGATTGTAAAGGTAGAGTTTCGTTGTCCTCTGTACATTCTAGCTTCCGCTTAGTTTAAGAGCGACACTTGTGACTGTCTCACTTTGCTACTTCATTTCTTCCAGGGTCCTCCAGGCAAGAAGCAATGGAAATCCTGGATGGGTGGAGAGTTATCTCGTTAGTCTCATTCAGGCGGGAGGACTCATCATTCGAAGTGTTCCCAAGAGTGAGATCGGTGAAATGGGACTCGTAAGTCCGCCGACGGAACAGATGGTGCGCATCGAAAATACTTCTTCCCTGGAGGCAACTGCGGTGAGTGGTATAATGGGGAGCGTACGATCTGTAAATGCATGAAGTAAAATTAAATCAATGGTTATCTTCTTCTCTTCACACTCACTCGGCAAATCTCGAATCTGTTCTAAGGGGCACATTACTAAAATACACAAAATTAGCATGGGCAAGGAGTAGACTGCTTGCCCTATTTAGTATTTATGTCATTAGAAAAACTGTTCCTATTTGATTTTTACACTAGTAATAAGCCTGCGCCAAGGTTATGCAGTGTTTGGTGAATCCATTAATATATAAACAAAGACAAACCTTTATTAACTAGGAAGCTTCGCAAACGCTTTTCAGGCGCATTGTTGGATGCACGCGTAATTGAATTGGTGCATTAAGCTGCCATGTGTTGTGCAGATTTTCTGTTGTTCTGTGAAAAAATCATTGTAATCGGATAAAGCATGTCGGTGTTATAAGTCGAAGAATTTTTTTTAAATGAAAAAAAAATCGTGAAATTGCGATTTTCATGAGGGCAGTGCTAAGTTCAGAGATTACGAAGACCTTCAGAAAATTTCATCGCAATTGGATAATCGGTTTAGCCAGAATCGTGTTAACAAACACACAAAAATACAAACAAAAAAAAAGAAAGAAAGAAAGAAAAAAAGTTCCAGATATTTTTCTCCAATTTAGTAGAATGAATATTTGCTTCGCTCGCTATGCTCATCCAACTACGCCCTGCGACCAGTGTTTAACATAATGTTAATAGGCCAAATGCTTAAGTAAAATAGGGCCGCCATGAAGTCACCGAGTGATAGTTTTGTGAATATAGCGCACTGAGCGCCTCCAGAACGAACCAAATATGGACAAACGAGATCGATAACGGTAGGTATCTTCTAGACCCCTTGATTTTCTTCTGCCGCCTAGTGTACATGGACCTTACTTATACACATGGTCACTCTATAACTGAAGAGATTGCTTTCCTCCACCCCCAGCACCCCCATGATTGCTACACGCATTAAGACGACAAGACTCAAGATTTTGTGAAAACTGATGGGGATGTAATTTTTACACTTTTTAGTGAAGTAAAAGCATGGAAATCCACTCTTAACTTCAGCATTAAATGAAAATTCAAAATTGCCGTGACTAGTTATCAAAAATAGCTTCAATTCTACAAATAACTAATACTAGGGCTGTGCTAACAGAGGATTTTAATTTGAGTCTAGTTTAGTACCAGTAAAATGTTTGAGTATTTGTGTTCGAACCAAGTTCAATTTTTTTTTTTTTTATTATGGAGAAAATGTATTCTCTATATTTTAAGTCGAAAATTCTACTAAGCTTATTAAACAAATTCTCAAGTCTTAAATCCAGGCCTATTGCTACATCCTTCTTTAATTGGATGAGCAAAGCAAAGACTTCAATTTCACTGACTCCCAAAAAAATTAGCTGGGATGTTTTTTTTTGTCTGTTTATTTGCTTTCTACCGGGAAAACGGCATATGCGATCTTGATGAAAATTAGAGGGCACCTTCAAAATTTCCGAACTTTGACCTGCTACATTTTTGGGTACAATCAAAGAAATATTTCTCATGAGTATCGTATTTTTACGATTTTTTACAATTTTTAATGCGATATTTTCGTGATATTTAGCTCGTGGCCGGATTTTAAAAAACACCTGAGCTATTTTTCTCAGTCAAATGAAAGTCTTCAATACGCAAACTACGCTCATCCAATAACAAACCAATGGTATTTTAATTTTTTGGGGGGAACATTTGGAGGGAGGGTGAGTAGTTTTTCACGGACATAATATTTATTTATGTAATGTAGCCAAAGTAGTTTTCTAAAATTACATAATTTTAAGATGTGTGGGGAATTAGACCAAAATATAATCTGATTATTTTGTTATGTGATCGATTTGGCTCATTACCTAGTTGGCCCGAAAACGTTTCTTGGGGGGGGGGGGGGATTTGCGTTACACCACTGCAAACTTGTACTTGAAAATTTGAGTACTCGCTATACTTGACTCTTAACTTTTTTACTATACTTTACTATATAATTTTCTTTGATGACGCTGTGCTGTTGATCACTTTGCCGTATGAATGCGTATGAAACACATAGTTGCACAACTTTACCTCTTTTCTGATAAATTTGTTTCTATTGACTTTTATTTAAGAAGTTTTACTTTCCAGTCTGACAATGTCATGAGCACAACTGACACAACGCCAACCGTCACAGAAGATGAGGAGGAGGGTCGCGAATTTCGTGGTGATGGCTGGAAGATGTACCAGTTCAGCTATCAAGACAGCGTAATCAATCTCATTACAGCCAAGAAGAACAAGAACGCAAAGAAGAAGAATGAAGAAGGCCCCGTGCCGATCTGTACTCTCGCTCCTAACTTCTCGATGTCCGATGTCAACACCGAGGCTACTATGGATGGTAATTTCCAAACTAATGCTCCGGTTGGAGGGAGCGTCAGCTCCATTTACTCAGGCTGTTATGGCTTACTTAGTAGCCGTTTAGTCAGACCTGACACAACTTCTTCATCTGACAACTCTTCCATATCTTGCTGCTTTGTTACCAAATCTCTCCATTTCTTTATCTTCCCACCATCTTCCCAATTTTACCTCCACCCAAGACACATCTCTTTCTTCTATTAGACCTCAAGCTGACTGTAACCCCTCCCCCCCCTCCCAGGCGGAAGGTCTGAGGATGGTTTTAGGCACTTATATTATTATTATTATTATTATTTATTTGCCTTTGAATATGTACAAAACAAAGACAGGCAGCCAGAAGAGGGCTTGAAGCCCAAAACACATGTGGTGTCCGACTGCCTTACTACAACATACCAACATAAATAAAAATAACTAACAATACATACAATGAAATATTTACAAAATAATGCAATTGACACGCACGCGCACACACTCACACGCACACACACATTCACACTCACACTCACACTCACACTCACACACACTCACACTCACACTTGCACAAAACAAGTTAATTTCAGTTGACACGTGGAGGAATATATGTTCGAATTTTGTTCAGGAATTGGTTTGATGATAATGTTTTAAGGGATGTTGGCAATCTGTTCCATTCATTGGCCGCTCTGCTGTAGAATGATTTCTGGTAAGCTGCAGTGCGTGCGAGGGGTGGCTGTAAGTAGGTTACTCGGCTACGATGCTGGAGGCGTATGCGCAAGCGTTGTAGGGGGTCAAGGTCAACCGATCCATGAAACATTTTCCGCAAGAACATCAAGTCCACTTGGTAAGCATAATCCGTCAACGATGGGAGGTGACATGCAAGAAGTCGAGACTCGGAGCGCCCAATCTCTTTACTTCGTTTCCCAAGAATGTGTTTTGTCGCTCTGCTTTGCATTGCTTCCAGGTTAGCCAAATTGCTCTTATTTGGACTCCATGCCGGCCATGCATATGTTAAAAGAGAACGGACAGTCGCTAAGTAAACTGATCGCTTAACTCTTGGGCTACAGCACTTGAGATTTCTAAACACAAATCCAAGTTGCCGGGATGCACGGGAACAGATATTAGTCGTATGGACGTTCCATTTGAGATTACTAGCTATAGTCAACCCAAGGACTTTTGCGCTGTCACAGGTTTTAAGCAACCTACCATTCAAGTAATAATTGCTTGCGATTTTGGCAGAAGTTAGTGCCAAGCGGATCACTATTGTTTTAAGAGCATTAAAGTCCATTTGGTTAACGCCACACCATACCTCCAAATTAGCCAAATCTTCTTGAAGTATGGTGCAATCTTCTGGTCCATAGATTGGCCTGTAAAGTGTACTGTCATCCGCATACTGTACCAGGTCAGACTTGACAGTGTTTGGTATGTCAAACATAAATACATTAAATAGGAGTGGTCCAATTGACGAACCTTGAGGATGCCTGATGTCACATTAATCTTACCAGATCTGGCACCACCGAAGACAGTCGTTTGAGTACGCCCATTTAAGTAACAGTGAAACCATTGCAATAACTTCCCTTTAACCTGGTAGCCTTCCAGTTTATCTAGTAGTCTTCTATGTGGAACACGGTCGAATGCTTTTGACCAGTCAAGACATATAACATCAATTTGCTTGACCTGTGGAGAGTCTAGTTGTTTTTGCCAATCTTCTATGACTTTTGTAAGCATTGTCGTCGTTGATCGTCGCGGTAAGAATCCATGCTGGTTGTGGTTGACTACTCCTGCCTCATACAAATGCCGTAAAACAGCCTTCGCCACCAGGAACTCGAGGGCTTTTCCAACTACCGAGGTAAGCGATATTGGTCGATAATTGGCGGTGTCTTCCCGCTTGCCTGATTTAAATACTGGCACAACGTCTGCAGTTTTCCATTGCTCGGGAAGTGATCCGGTACTCAGTGAGTGGTTGAAAAGCGCAGACAGAGATGGAGCTAGTGAAACTGCACAGTTTTGGAGGATTCGAGCGGGGATACCATCAGGACCGGTGGCTGCGTTGGGTCGTATTCTTTGGAGACTAATGACAGTTTCTTGAGGAGAGAAGTACAGATCTTTTAGTGGTAAAGTACTTTGATCGAGCTTTGTTGGTGGGCGGATGTCTTTGTCACTGGTGGGTATGGAGAAATTATCTTTAAATGAATTGCTGAAAGCGTTAGCAATATCTTCTGGCTTTGATATTTGTTTTCCCTTATGAATGAAAGTTTGGGGAGCCGAGCTGCCATGTTTTGCATGGATGTAGCGCCAAATTTCTTTGCCATTATCTTTCTTTTCCCCTAAGTCCCAAACATGCTTATTATGCGAGTTCCTTATCAATAATTTAGTTTTGTTTCTCAAGATTCTATATTTTTCCCAATTTACGTCAGATGGTATTTTTTTCCACGCCCTGTAAAGTGAGTCACGTTTCCTTAGAGCCCGTACAATATCTTCTGAGATCCAAGGAGCACGTCGGCGGCGGTTCACTTTAAAACTGGGAATGTGTTCATGCACTGCTTTCCAGAACGTAGAAGTCCAATTCCGCCACACTTCTTCAATGGTTACATTATCAATAACGGTTGGTAGTTTTGCTTGAAAATCGTCTTTTAGAGCATCCCAATTGGCATTTTTGAAGTTAAGAACAGTCTTGGTTAGTTTCTTATGCTTGAATGTAGGAATTGTCAATTGCGATTTTATGGCCAAGTGATCGCTAACTCCAGGTATGACTTCAGTCAAAGTTAACACTGAAGGGTTGTTGCATAATAGGAGGTCTATTAATCTTCGTGAGCCATTTACTATCCGAGTAGCTTCAGGAACCAGCTGTTCAAGGGATAGTTGTAGAAAAGTGGTAAGGAAATGGTTAGCAAGAGTGTTATTAGGGGTGGCTGCATTGCCTAAAGACTAGGTAATGTCAAGGTTAAAGTCCCTGTAAGGACAACTGCTTTGTAGTCATCTTGCAAATCTTGTGCCAAGCGCAATGAGGATAGTAAACTATCATTTACTGCCTTTGATGCATTAGGTGCTCGGTAAGCTGATCCAATCAGTACCTTGTCAGAACCAATAGTTACTTCAGCCCACACAATTTCCGCTAGCTCCGTTTCCAGAATTCTGTTTCTAACTGGTGAATATTCTGGACGAATTGCAAGCAAAACGCCCCCATGAGACGAAGTGGTACGATCCTTCCTAAAGACAGTGTATCCTTCTGGAATTACTTCACCATCACCAATTGAGTCGTCAAGCCAGGTTTCGCACACGGCAATTATTGCAGGGTTATGAGAAACCATCCAGGCCTCAATGTCTGGTTTTCGCTTGGGGTTTTTTAAACTTCTGGCATTGAAAGATAACAATGTCAACTGTTTATTATTTACCGTGTCCTGGTCACTAGAGAATGAAAGTTGTGAATCACTCTCAGTACTAAACAAGGAGTTCGAGAAGGCTGGTAGTGAGCAGGGCCAACAAGTCCATTTACTCACTCCACTCGTTATTCTCTTGTACACCGATGTTTTTATGTTTACACAAGATCGATGCGCCATGTTTGTACACGAGTCACATTTCACAAATATAATACCTTTCTTTCTTTCTCATTTCTTCAGATCTTCCCACCATCTTCCCAATTTTACCTCCACTCCAAGACACATCTATCTCTCTTCTATTAGACCTCAAGCTGACTGTAACGTCTCAGTTCCTTTTTAGGCAGAAGTAACTTAACTTTTCAAAGTTCCTTTTTTGGGGTAATGTGCCCAAGACTGCCATTTGCATATATTTTGCTTTTGGGACAAAAATGTTTGGTCACCCCTGGTGGGTACACCTACCAAAGTCATGATGGCTAACAAGTGAAAATCAAAATATAATGAAAATAGCTTTTTGGAACTACTTTCAAACCTTCCGCCCGAGAGGGGAGGGTTTGGATTAGCTGGTTTATGGATTATATTACGTAAATGCTTTGTTACATTTGGTCATCCACCTATCTCTTGGTCTTCCAACTTTTTTCTTATTCCCTGCTAATACATACAAACTCTTCTTGGTATTCTTTCTGTTTCCATTCTTTTCATGTGTCCAAACCATCTCAGCCGCTCTCTTCCAATACGCCACCTCAAACTCTCAACCCCCAGTTCTTTCCTTATCGCACTACTTTTCAATTTATCCATTTTAGTTATCCCCAAAACATTTCTAAGAAATTTGATTTTTTAGTCAACTAAACGACTTTCGCCTTGTTTTCCCAGAGTTCAGGACGCTGAAGCATATGTCAGTATTGGGACGAAATATAATTTGTGAAGAAGCAGCTTGCATTTTCTGGGCATATCCTTATTCCATCAATGTTTCCTTATAGATTGGTAGAAACCTTCTGCAAGGTTAACCCTTCTAGATATTTCTAGATCAAGTTTAGCATTGCTTGCTTCCTAACATACTGCCCAGGTATTAAACATAAAGCTTTCTCTCTAATTCTTTGCCTCTTAAAACTATTTTCTTCTCCTTCAGCTAGTACTTCTTTGCCATCATCAGTTGCTTACTTTTTGAAAATGCTAAATTCTCAATTTAAAAACACTATTTTTAATTTTTTTCCAACCTTTTCTAGTAATGATCATCAAGATGTTCGACTCTCTCACTTCCTATGAGCAACTACTTCTCAAATGCAGCTCGGTTCTCGGAGAAACTTTTCCTCGCAGCATGCTGTTCTCAATAATGAGCCACCCAGACGTTCGTCACACATCTCTAGGTAAGTGAAGTAATTTTCGTTGCACTATTTTCTTTGTACGGTGGTACAAAATTTGAAATTATACCAACAGGTAATGCAAGTAGGCCTACTATCTGCTAAACAACATTTTCCATTATAATCAGATGGTTATAAAATATGTGTTTGAAAGGAATGCCAAAAGGCTGGATCATGTGAATGACATAATGAGATAGGGTGCCAACAGCTTACCTTAAATTGAGTAGGCGTGCCGTGAAAGTTAACATAACATTCACAGATGGTTATAAAAAATATAAATTACTAATCAATTGGTTTTTAAATGTACACTGTTAGAAAAACTGCTTCTCAACATTTAATTTTGAACAAAATGAATTGAGTGAGAAATTTAAATATAATAATTATTGATTCTGAGATATGTCCTGATCAAAACTTTCCCGCATTAAGTCCCTTCTTCTTTCTGCCAAGTTTTCAGCCATCTTTAGTGCATTCTTTTCAGTCTTGGGGAGAAGCACGCTACATGTTGCATGCTACTTTTACCTGTAGTGGAACCAGTAGCGCGCTACTTTATTAATGGTGCATATTGTTGCGATAGCATGCTTCAATTCTTTTAGCGTTAGCGTGTTATTTGCGCTACTTTTCAAGTTCCGGCACCAGCAGTCCAAGTACCACGTAAAGTCACATAAATAGATTTAAATCAATAATTATTTGCATAACATTACCATACACCTAGAAAATGTTTAACTTTGCAATATTGTTACTCCTAATGTATTATTAGATAGTAATTTAGTTTGTTTTAGTTACTTTAGTATAATGTTAACATTATTTTTAGCCCTTAAATTGCACATTTAACTTGTGTGATCATAGTATTTAAATTTCTTTCAATATTTTATGTAATCCTGTAATGTCGGGATGTGTTGTAATAAGGAAGTGGTTGGATGGAAGAGAAGGCTTAACAGGCCTTAATCCCGCCATCAATAAAGACGACAATCAAATCAAATCAAATCCCTCTCTCTCTCTCTCTCTCTCTCTCCCTATCTATATCATTATAATTTATAATGTATAGAGGACTCAAATCACCTAGAGAATGCGCTAGTGTCGCAGGGGCGTAGCACCGTCATGGCCGCCGAGTGAGGATACCTGTGTAAACACCCATATGATCCTACACAAGCACAGTGTAAATATATAAGGTTTTGGGGGAATAGAATAGCATGGGCTGGGCATGGCATGCGTTCGAGCCCCGGCCAAGGTTGGGTTTTGTAAATCTGGACGTAGCCCATTTATTGTGATATAATAGAGGGCTACTGATTGTTTTAAGCCAAAAATGAATTTGTCTTATCAACTAGGTATGAATTTAATATATTAATATGAAGACCACTCTTTATTAAGATCTCACTGAATTACCTAAGTGAGAGGGAATGTGTTTTGTTTCCGTAATTTCTTGTAGATTCCTTACACGAAATAACGAATCAGTGCATGTGTTGAGTCACTTATCTTCCAATAAGTGGCTTCAGCAAATATACACTCTAATGGCAAGTGGGTAGGTGGATTGTGGACAGATAATATTCAACGTATGAAATGTGTAACTAACAAAATAACAGGTATAGTTGGTTAACCAGTCGGCATTTGATTACGTTTTCAGTGTCTCCAATGCATTTTTTCACGGAATGAATTATGTTTCTGTTAAAATATTATGTTGAAGACTAGATTCCATGTAGGTGCTGTTTCTTGTGTGCGCGATAGAACATCACAATACTTATCTCAATTAGTTAATTTCTTACGCGCGAGGATAGCATGTGTAGATTCTATCCTCACTAGCGCGTTTCCAGCGTTCGCCGCCAGAGTGGACATGAGAAGATGGAGCGCTCTATTATTATCATGCTGAATATCTTCTTGCAAAATTTTTGTTTTCACTTTTCACCAGAGAGTGCATCAAAGTGCATCTAAAAATTGGTTTTGTTTTGTTTAATTAAATTTATAATTTCATGAAGAAGTTTCATGGTTCTAATGATTTTTAGTGTAATATTTGATAAATGTTCTATTATTTATGTATCTTTGTAAAACATATTGTATTTTGAAGGATGTATTACTATTATGAAGCTGGTTAGATGTAAGAAAAGGCCTCGTGGCCTTAATCTTGCCAGCATAAATAAAACCTTAATCAATCAATCAATCTCTCTCTGGAATAAAATGGAACATTGAAGAAATAGAATTAATGAAGAAATAATCTGGGAAGTTAGAAAGATAGAAAGGAATGGAGAGAACTGGTAGAAATGCCTGTCATAGAAGACGTCAATGTAGATGAGGAGGTGTTGAGCCTGGCTAGCAAGCACTGAAAGTCCACAGCCTGAGAAGCTGGTGATACATCACCCCCAGACCTGACTTCTGTTGGAACCGGGTGTTTGATTATTTCCACTCTTAAGTTTGCCATCGATTTCAAGCCGGGGTGGCATTTTGAACTGCAAAAATGTGTTGATAGATTTGGTAGTTTCTGGATTGTATTAAAAAAGCTAGAACATGTTTTGAAATGCATACAATAAATTCGTGACGGTCCTCCGCTTACCGGGTTGCTCAAGTCCGGGTTCCTACGCGGATGTGGCCTTCGTCGGCTAGTGGTAGTACCTCCCGCTTGATCTCGCCTCTAGGCTTCAAGAACAAAACCATTGGCGTTAAATTAAATGTTTCACATTCAGCCTATATTTTCAATTTATTATAATTTATTTCTTATATGTATGTATAATCGTAACATATTTTGCTGATTTTTTAACAGTTCTCAGTAACCTGGTCATGGATGTTTGTTTCAAATTTTAGCACAATCTGATTGGTTTGGCCATTTGGGATCGAACGAACAGACAAATTAATCACAAGGAAGTCCTGTACGGCTTGCGTTGTCCAATCAATATATAAACCACAGTTTTGGTGTGGTCAGGATAGCCTACTATATATACGTAGCTGGTTTTCTCTCAATTGTTAAATTCAATTTTTATTGATAGCTGGCCAAATTACATTGGATTACCACAGGGATTCAGCGTATATAGTACATAGTATCTTAGGGCCTACATGAATACAATTACAAATGTGACAACAAACAAAGAAAAATAATGGTTAGGAACATTGTCGTAAAGATGATGATGCAAATTGATAATGAATTTTGCCATTTTGGCTATTATTTTCCCCAAGTCAAAAATAATTTAAAAAGTTACACCTACTCTAAGGTTAGTGTACTTGATTAGTTACACCTGATGTAATTAGACGAGAGACTTAGTGTTACCATTCAACTTAATTAGTAGACTACATATTCATTCAGGCCAATTACTAAATGATGGAAACATTTTGAAACATTTCAGCTATCAAGCGTCTGTTTGAGATCCGTGTTCTTGGCTGTGCCAGCACCGACTACCAAAATGCTTCTACATTCAACGCCTACAAACAGAAGGCTGTGAAGGCCAACGTGGACCAGGGGATACGTTGTGACTGTGTGGGTGTTGTCATTGAAGGTAGATACCTTATCTTACTCACTGGTGCTAATTACATACTATAAAACAAAAATTAAACATGTTATCTTACTTGTCTATATATTGGGGATGTCACAGTGTAACAAGACCTGGATTCGGTTACAAATGTTGCAGGAACCGGGTAACCCGAATCAGCAATGAGATTGCTCATGTAGCTGTGGTCTAGCCACCATGGCCTATTTGCCCCCGTCATAGATTTTTTTGGATCTGCACTGTTTGATTGCCTAAAACGTGCTTTGAGGCATTTTGTGTGGTCGATTGAGTGATCATTGCCGCCAGCGGCAAACGGGTATCCAATGCCGTTTCTCGGAAAGTAGTCGTGTTCATTTATTAAATTATACAAATAACGATTGAGAAAGATTTGAATCCTTAGAATAAATTTGGGTAACCCGGGTATCTTATGACATCCCTTCTATATAGTAACTGTTGTTGTGTTAATGTCGGTGTCTCATATGGGTGCATGAGGCGCAGGTCTGAATTGCAATATTATTCTGGTGGACATGGTCTCGAATCCCGCATGAGGCAAGGATATTTTTAATTGTTCATCCACATCAATAATTAGTTACCATTCACTGTTTAGAATAGTACATTATGTATTTTGTTAATAGATGAGCACGCAAACTCTTCACTCGATCAACAACTGTTGTTTAATACAAATAAATCAGTCAAAGCAAAATTATAGACATTATAATTAATTAATAATTATATATGTCTATAAATAATAATTTACGTAATCACTTGGCTATTTAGATAGATTTCAGCGACGAACATTAATATTAGTGAGTGGTGTTGGTCCACGTTTGGGAACACGGGAAGTGAGATACAATTTTCACCCGGTTAAACTTGGTGTTGAAGCCGACAAGCCCCGTAACTAAAAATGTTTTACATAGAAATTAATTTATATTTATTTTATTTTATTTGGGCGCCAATTAACTTACGTTAATAACTAGTAGCGTAGAAACTAAGTAGCCTGTGCAGAGGGAAGTTGTGGTGGCTAGCAGGCGACAACTCTCAGCCGTCGCACCCCATGATAGGCCACCCTAGTGCTTACCAAGGGGTGAGGGAGGGGGGAAAGTGCTCAACCTCCCGGCTCGGCAGCGCAGCGGCGGTCAACAGCGGCACTCCCAGCGGCTCAGTGACACCAACTTATTATTATGCATGCACAAATTCAAGTTAGAGTTGCCCCAAAATAAAGTTATGGTTGTGATCTGAGGAATTGACTAGGTCGTTAAATGCATGAAAAGGTTTGATTTTCTGCTGACACGTTCAATCATGTATTCAAAGAATTATGCATATGGCAGTACATACATGATAGTGACACAAAACCTACTGGATCCAGTTTTCCCCCAACATTACTTCAAAGAATTTAAAATGTTACAAAATGAAATACAGTTACAGGTTACAATTGAAATAGCATTGGATGTTTGTACTAAACACGTTCCGTTTGTCGGCGTCGATGCGTCGGTGGACCCAAGTCCAACGATGACCAAGATGGCGACGATGCGTAGGGTCTCCCTCAATGGAGGGTCGACTTTGCGCGCGGACGCTCTCCAGGCATGGCGTCGGTGGGATTCCGGGACATCTGCTTGATTCTCGACAGGAACACTGCGACTCGGTGGAGGGAAGTCCTACTCTGGGCGCTGTTTAGCTTGCGTGCGAGTGGCGATATGAATGGGGTCGCAGGCCTGAGGATGGCAGACTTGCCATAGGATGTTGGGTGACAAAGGATTTACGTGGATGACTGGAATTACGTTAAGATTTCAGGACAGCTCCTTTGAATTATTAGGCAGGGATTTAGAATAATATGGTGTCCCATCGTATCTTACGATGGAGACAATAGAGTGTACCTGTTCGTGCGTGGTCGTCAACGTCGGCTGAGCGTGGGTCCTTACCACATGGCTCTGGGCTTCACTCACACTCACTGCCGAAAAATATAGGATAAATTAGGAAAATAAAAACGGCCCAGCTACTCCTGGGGTATTCCCCCGGCGGTCGGTGCTTCATTTGTATGCACATGTTACACTTTGCCTCGGTCTCGGTACTTTGCGCGCACAAAAACTGTAGCTGCCCGGCGTGGACCTACTCTGAGAGCACTTTCAGGGCGACTGACGCGCTTCTCTCTCCAGTCCAGTTTGCAGCCCTCCGACTGACGCTTCCTCTGGCGTGGCTTGCTTTCCTGGGCCTAGCCTTCTTACAATCCGCGCGAACTGTCCAAGGTCTCCTGCGGACCCTGTTGCCGGTGCTGCATATCCTTGGCTTGACCAGGTTGCCAAACACGCTAACCAGCCCCTGGATCACGGGATGTTCACGTGATCGCCTTTGTTTGCTACATTCCTCCGGTGAAATCGCAGGCGAACTGAAGCCCTGTTGCACCAAATTTTATACCCATAGACCCCCCTGAACACTGCACTAAATATCTGAGCCAAATTTCATTGCCTGCAGATTATTGCCGCCTACTCGGCCGCAAAACACTGAGCTCGTACATTATGTAGGATGACCTGATGACATTTGTGTCATCAAGTTGTTAATTTATTCACACATTTCAATTTATACACATAAACAAAGAAAAAAATCGAAAAATTTAAACATAGGCTTGACATAGTGAAGTTATTTAAACAATTGATTAGTGACTTTAGGCCACTGACAGGGCTGTTCGGGCACAGTGTTAAACAAAACAATATTTACTTACCTCACAATATTAGGGAGTGATTTTATCATTTTGGTTTACCCCCTTGCTTTTGTTAATCACCAATTAACAACATTTTGGGAGAGCAACGACAATGTACCTGTGATTGTACATATTTGTGAGTGAGAAACATGGCTCGACCTGTGTTCTTCAAATAAGCACAATGCGCGCTCCTCCGCCTATCACCGTTCAGTCAGTTGCAGTATTTGGCACCAGGTAGCAACCCCTTTGCATGGAAATGTGTGTAGGAAACATGAATCTGAAATGTGGAAATATTGTCAGATAGAGACAAAGCATGTCCTTTCTAAACAATACCCTTCAAGGTTTCAAATTATTTTGATGAAAATATATATATCTCTTGACCCCTTTTCCAACATTAAATCGGGTTGGGGGAGCAGTATCACACTACTCCGTTTCTTGGGCTAACATCTTCGTTGTCGGCTAGCCAGGCCTGACACAATCATGTCCTCAGCTTCTTCTTTGCTCGCCTCCTCCACTACCAGAGGTCTGTTTAAAAGCTCCCTCCATCTCTCCCGGTTTTCCCACAGTCTTCCTGCTTCCACTTCGTTCCATGCCATCCTCTCTTCTCAACACTGTCTTTAATCTGCTCCACCCACTTCTCTCTCGGTCTGCCCACTTTCTTCTTAAACCCTTCTTGTTTTTCAAACTCTCTTCTTGGTATCCTGGACGGATCCATTCTTTTCATATGCCCAAACCAACGTAGACGTTCTCTCTCCAACCTTATTAGCACACTTTCAACACCTAGTTTTTCCCTTATAACACTACTCCTGATCTTGTCGTTTTTTGTCACCCCCAGTACACTCCTCAAGAATTTCATTTTGGCTGCCACAATCCGGCTTTCTGCTTTGGTCCCAAGGTCATGTCACTGTGGCATATGTCAGTATTGGTAGAAATAGCTTTAGATCAAAAGTTTACATTCTTGGATTCTTCTTTCAAGTAGCTTCCTGACTGATTGGTAGAAGCCTCGCCATGTAATTCTTCTCATAACTTCTGCTCTATTTCGCATTTGTAGATAGCACACTTCCTAGGTATTGAAATCTTCTTTCGTTGTCAACTCTTCGCCTCAGCAAGTTGTATCTCTAGTCTGTGTTCTTGTCATGATACCACTTCGCTCTTTCTTTACTGATTTATATCATATCTTTCTGTGCCTGTCCACTCATCCAATTCTCTTGCACTTCTCTATTGTCTCACACATACTACTAATCGTCCACATAAATCATAGTTCTGACTCTATATCTCTTCTGGTTTCATACACGCAATACCTCGTCATTACTATGAGAACAATGTTGGCGAGAGCACACTTCCTGTCTTAGTCATCTTAATCTCAACCATTCAGTATGCCAATGTGTTCGGACGCAACTTACCATTTTCATATGTCGACTGTATGCGGTCTATGAGATCTTGTTCATACTCCTTTCTTACCTAATGATGCCCACCTTTTTTCCTCGGTAGCTTATCGTAGGCTTTTTCAGTCTAGGAACGCATGACCTTTCTCCACTTTCCATTGGTTCTCCATTGACTGCCTTACGGCAAAGATAAGGTCTACAGTAGATCTCCCTGGTCTAAGAGGTAAAAAAATTGATTTTTAAATGGATATTTAACATTGTCCATAAAGATGGCCCAAGCTCATTCAACTGTCCTAATTTTGGTTACTTACGAAATAATAATGTTACATTGAAAAATGCTGAATTGCTGTTGAAATGTTACTTTTTGAGACCTCACTAATTGGATTTATCTTCCCATGCATACAATGTATTTTGAGTGTTATGAAAAATGAAAATACAAAGATACATCTTAATTGAGTATTTTTAAATACAATATACAAATACTTTTTCAACACAGTTTTTGAAATACAAGACAAAAAGTATTTCAAATACATGTATTTTTGATACTGACCATCTCTGGTTTTGGGACACCACCTGCTGACAAACATCTAGTTAAGAAAGAGTACCATCTGAAGGCGGTCCATTATCTACTTATGTACTGTCCTAGATTCCGTGAAGGACCTGCCTGACTATGCGTCGTGCGCTGAGTTGCGCTTCCGTGTGCCTATGTTCCGGGACACCACCTACCACCTGCTGACAAACATCCAGAAGAAAGAGTACCATCTGAAGGCGGTCCATTATCTGGAGAAAGAGACGCGGAGGTGTAAGTCTTGCGGGGGCGGACACTTTGTGCAGATCCTTGGCTACAGGCACGACGACGTGAGTTCTCACTAGGCTTTATATTAATACCATGCAAATTTGCATTGTTATGTACTTTATTATATGCTATGCTATATATATTATTTAGTGTGATACTGCTCCCCCCAACCCGATTTAATGTTGGAAAAGGGGTCAAGATATATATATATATATAATATTATATACTTTATAATTAATAATTATTATTTTAGAAAGCTAGGCAATGTGAAAATGATTCTATAGAACAGAGAACCCTGTGGTTTTGTTTGAACTATAAACTAAATAAAAATTATCTAAATTTTATGAATTATGAATACAGTAAATATATGTGATCACTGATCACTATGTTTATTTTATTTTATTTTTTATTTTTTATTTAACGTCTATCCTATTCAGTTAAACAACTGGTTTACAAAGGAGGACAACTTAATAAATCTACTTACATAGATGCAGATACAGCAATGAACTAACAGTTAGTAAATATTTGAAATACTAATATTACAATAAAATGTATTAAAACTAGGGTTGCCATTTGATAATCGATATATCGATCGAAACAATTATTTCCCGAAACGATCGATGATCGATTCAGTCTTCCAGAATCTCAGAATAGCTCGCCCGCCCGAAATTTTGTAATTTACCACCCGCTCTGCAGAACTTCATAAAATAGCGTCCACTGCGAGATCCACAACACGCGTACGGCGTGAAGTACGAAGCACCTGCACTGCTGCAGTATAGGCTACCAGCATGATGCATGTGTGTTACGGGCCGGCTCGGCTCGGGCGGCTGCACTCCCGCGCCGATCAGGCGCAGATTGCTCAACCTCGGCGCGTCACACTCACAGCCAATTATTGTAGTACATCGTTCAAGGTCAACAAGTATTTTATCGAGATGCATTCCTCCCCACTCCACGCCAACTTGGTATCGCTTGAGTTCATTCCGTAATGCTTCAATAATATTATCTTATCAGTTCCCTCACATCAATATTACGTCGTCTTCCAAACTAATGTCAACATTATTCATCTTGTCACGTAATAAATATCGGAGCATTGAATAGTTTAACTGATTATATCTCGTAAATGAATGAACGACAATGACTACAAAAGCTGAAATGAAACTTCAGAGAACCACGATTTCCAAGAAGTACGACCTTTACAAAGACAACACTCAAGCCGGGTAGCGTCTGTCTATTCCACGTAGCGCGCTCTCGTAGGGCCGGCCAGACGCTTGGGGGGGAGCTCGTGAAAGACGTTGCGTGGAAAAACCCTGTTTTGAGCAAATAAAAGGAACAAAAGAATGCACTCACAAAAGGTCCACTGTCCGCGTCGGTATGCGAGCAAGTTCGATTATCGATTATCGGTCGATATTTTTTTAAGTCGGTTATCGCGATCGATAATCGATTTAACTGGTCCGAATATCGATACCAAAATTTGTATCTAACGGCAACCCTAATTAAAACACAATGATTTTGGTAACAAATTCAAAAAGAATATTAAATTCAATTAATTAATGACCTAAATAAAAAAGGGTGGGGAATGAAAGGAAAGAAAAAAGAAAAGAAAGAAAAGAAAGAAAGAAAGAAAGAAAGAAAGAAAGAAAGGGAAAAAAAGAAGAAAGAAAAAACAAAAAAAAAAATACATCAAAATAGAAAATTAAAAAAAAAATTGATTTATTAGACGATTCCACTCAAACGATTATGAGGTTTGCCAAAAATCAGGAACAGCAAATCAGGGAGTAAGCAAACTTTCGCGGAAGAAACCACCGAACGCGAATCTTCATTCTTGTGTTCAAATCTTGATAACAATTTAACTTACAAAAGATCTGACTAATATATATATCGGACAAATAAGTATTGGAAATTGTACAAGTCAAAAACTGATCACAGCAATGATACAGGACACCTAACTCATGTTGCGAGCTCCACCAGTGGCCGGCAACCAGACAATCTAGGCAGAAAAATATTATTGAAAATACATTGATTATATCATAACCAAAGCAATAATGAACAACCAAAGAGAATAACAAAATCATAAATAAAACTTATGAAGAGAAATTAACATTACAGAAACACAAATATAATGAACCTCAAATAAATAGTAAAAATCAATTATTCTTTGCTCTTTGATTCATTATCTTTGCTTCAATTTTACTTTTAAATTGTACGATTCCTAGTTCAGTAAACTGGTCATTCCGTGTCAAATCACCAAACCGAGGGCCAAAAAAAACTTCACCGACACAGATTTTCATGATTTTTTTTATTTTAGTTAATACCCCCAAAAAATACCATAAATCCAAAATTTTAGGTCTCTACCTTAAATACTTTTTGAGTTACAGCCGGTCAAATATTGCCCGTAAACTCAAATTTGGGTTCGCAGCGCTTTAGCGATAAATGCAGTAGCTCTGAAACTATTTGTCCTAGAAAGCTCTTCCATATGTCATTTGAAAGCTGTGCAAAAATCTATCCATAATAACTACTTTCAACATTGTTTTGGGCAATTCATATGCTATTGTGCTACAGTGTATTTTTTGACCTTGAATATTTCCAAAAAGGTATCTTTGAAAAAAAGAAAAAAAATTGGCTTGATCTTTGATGTAAGTTCTATGTGTGTGCCAAATTTCAAGATGGGGGTGCAATGGGTTTAGATTCTGTAGCTAAATGAATACTGGAAAATGTTCAAAATTCAGTTTATCCCAACATTAAATTTTCTTTTAACTTTGCTCAATAGTAGGGGCCTAGTGACCAACCCAGGAGACATAAATTTAAAGTACCATCATAGGTTGCATAGATATGTTTATAAAGGTTATGCCTACCCCATTTCAATAAATTATGGTTTCCAACTTGTGAGCTTAATGTCTGCTTGATATGTTTCACTCTTGCTCAGTGAATACACTCGTCCTGTCATAGTTGTCGGGTCAATTATTGTTAGTATGTAGCCTAGGGCCCCTGTTAGGATATCTTGTATCTACGGGTATGAGGACAATGATGAAGGCCCATGTGGATGAAGAAAGCTTAATGTCACCTATTTCTTATTGTCGTCAGTTGAAATAACACACGACGTCACGAAACCGGGTAGTACTTCAAAATTGACACAGACTCTTCTCTCTAACGTGCGTTGAATAGGAAAATATTTTTGTGGCTACAGTAGTGTTTGAAATTGGTATCAAGCAATGTAATTCCTGAGTGCCAGAGATCGTGCTATAGCAGCCGAAAACCGTTCTTAGAGGAGATGTTCATGGGTGTCATGGTTCTCATTGGTACAATAGAAAAAGGACACATTTGTTAAGGTTGGAATTGCCCATTCGTACAACTGCCTTGGTGTCATTATTTGGTCTTGGTATGCTCTCTGCAGACTTGCCCGTGCTGCCAGCGCTCAAATCATCACAAGCACCTTTCCCGTGGGAAGTGGCCGAAAAATGCCACTCTGCAGCAATACCATGAAAATCCTCTTTATGTAGACAAAGATATACAAAGTTCTTTAGGTTTTTATATTGGGCTGCAGAGTCATCAGAAAAGTAAAATATTTTCTTTACTGCCCCAGGGAACTTGTTTCTTAAACTTCAATTAACTTAGTTTGAAAAAGGTGAACGCCAACGGCCACAGTATCATGGCGAAGACATTCTGAAATTATTACAAAACTTAGGCCTAGGCCTACATATTTTGTCTCACCATTCTCATTGTAGTAGGTATGCCACAAAAGGATTAATTGTGGCTTGGGCATTGTCTCAATGGTATCCTTGGGCTGCATCTTGCAAAACAAATGAGTAATTTTCCGCAGTCACAAATCACTAAAAATTCCCCATCTTCCAGCTGCCTTTTTTGTGTGTTTGAAATTCTGATTGCTGCCTTACAATGAAAGAGTGTCGATTCAAATTAATCAACTAATCACAAAAAACATCAACAAATTCCTCGGCTGATTTAGTTAATGTTTTAAGATTGCAGCGATCTACCGACACCCGCTGTTTGTATGTAATATTTTCAATCATTTCCCGGTCCATGATATCTAGCAAATTCTTCTTCAAAGGTGTTGCACCAGGGCAGTGAGGACAGTCCGATAAATAACACTTAGGCACATGTAGATTGCTCATCATAGTTGCTAAGCAGTCTTGGTAGGATTTTATGACAATATGGCTGACTCACTTGATTTTACATGACACTATTGCCACCTATTGGCAATAAATTGAAACACAATTTCATATTTGAATTCTAAGATGTAAAAACAAATGTTAAAATTAAAGTTTGGGGGAAAAAAATGCATTTTTAACATTTCCAGTATTCATTTAGCTACAGAATCTAAAACCCATTGCACCCCCATCTTGAAATTTGGCACATACATAGAACTTACATCAAATATCAAGCCAATTTATTTTTTATTTTTTCAAAGATACCTTTTTGGAAATATTCAAGGTCAAAACATACGCTGTAGCACAATAGCATATGAATTGCTCAAAACAATGTTTAAAGTAGTTATAATGGATAGATTTTTGCAACAGCTTTCAAATGACATATGGAAGAGCTTTCTAGGACAAATAGTTTCAGAGATACTACATTTATCGCTTCAGCGCGCGAACCCAAATTTGAGTTTACGGGCAATATTTGACCGGCTGTAACTAAAAAAGTATTTAAGGTAGAGACCTAAAATTTTGGATTCATGGTATTTTTGGGGGTATTTACTACAAAAAAAAAATCATGAAAATCTGAGTCGGTGAAGTTTTTTCATCGGTTGATTTGACATGGAATGACCCAAACTGGCTTCTAATATCATAAGAAATTGGATTCCAAAAGGATACGCCTCTGTACAAAAATGACTTTCTAAATGATTCAGAAATTAATCTAGGAACTTGCAATGTGTATATTAGAATAGAATTTCTATCACGTTCAACAATTTGAAAAATATTGGGTAGAATATAATACATACCTTTCAATACTTTGTATGTATTTACCAGCACGCTATACTTCATCCTTTCCTCAATCGTGAAACAATCAGATTGCAAATCTTGGCTCAAAGTAATTGAATCAAACAGATGGTCAATTCTCTTCTGGAGTACAACATACTCGGTAGAATGTTTTACTGCCCAAACCACTAAGCAATAATCAATAACAGAGTGAATCTAGGGCGACGGTCGCTCGCCCGCAGCCAAGCGCACGCAACTGCTTAGAAGGCGATGACTAACTCGACCCTGTTTACTCATACCCGAGTTGGGGGGTTTTCAGCTATCTGCACACGCCGTCCCGAAATATTTACAATCTTGAAACTCGGTATTTGACCTGATATGTGGTCCATGACCTTCCAAAAATAAATCAGACCGATCCGATAACCCGTTCTGTGTTAAAAAAGTGCCTCAACTTGGTCTAAAAAATTCCGGCTGGCTGGCTGGGTGGCTGGGTTGCTGGATGGATGTGGATTCTGCCAGAGAGGAATAAGAGCCTACAGAGAAAACAGTACAACTTAGAACTATGAAACTTGGACCACACTTAGATGTACTTTAGACTCATGCACCTTTGCTTTCAAAACCAAAACCAAAACCATTTAAATAATTTTAAACCATTTAAATTCAAAACCATTAATATTTAATACATATCTAAAACGTGGGCTCCATGCGCAAAATTTGACATGGGGGTAGATAAAAATATCAGAATTAATTATTTGCCGAGAGGCAAGCAATATTCCACCCCCAACACCCCCTAAATCATCCCCTAAAATTGGAATAATTCATAGCTCTAACCCAAAATTGAATTTTTATTCAAATTAGTTATTAAAATTTGGTTTTAATGTGTTTTAACCCAATCGGCCTATTTTCTTTCCTAAACGACATTTTTTAACCCCCATCCCTAATATTTTATATTATACTTTGATTTCCAGCATTCACAATGAAGGCACCTAATGAGTTATCAGCATGAAATTTGGCATGATGGTACATAATAATATGAAAAATAATCCACCTAGAGGCAAGTGATATTCCACCCCCAACACCCCCTAAATCATCCCCTAAAATTGAAATAATTCATAGCCCTAACCCAAAATTGAGTTTTTTTTATTCAAATTAGTTATTAAAATTATACTATACTATACTATACTACTATAATTATATTTTTAACCCAATCGGCCTATTCTCATTTCCTAAACCACATTTTTTCAACCCCCATCCCTAGTAGTTTATATTATTTTTAACTTGATTTCCAGCATTCACCATGAAGGCACCTAATGAGTTATCAGCATGAAATTAGGCATGACCTTAGCCGTCCGGGCTATGCTCTCACCAACTGAGCTATGCAGCCACCAATTTAATTCTTACAAAAATTTAGAAAGTGAATCAAACTCCGTCTAAGCCGTACATCCGAGCAATTTAGATGGAAAATTACATTTTGAAATTTCCCTCTTTCTTTGAATTTTCATTTACAAGTATTTCACGCCTTGATATGAAACAAACAGCAAAAAGATGTGATATCCCCCCCAAATACAAAAATTTGTAAAAAAAAAAACGGCAGCCAAGCTCTCCTTCAAAAGTCTTTGGCTGTGAATGTTGTGAGATATAGAATTTGAGCCAATCTTTTCATTCTTCCTCCCTAGATTCACATTGAAAAGAAGTAAGATCATTTCGCCTGTTGACGAGCTCCAAGCCAACCATTTTTGTGGTAAAAAAAGTAAAATTGTTAAACTCAAAATCATAAAAAAATTACTTGGCCATTGACTTTTTAAAGTTCTCATGAACCAAATTCAATGGCCAAGTAATTTTTTATGATTTTGAGTTTAACATTTTTACTTTTTTTACCACGAAAATGGTTGGCTTGGCGCTCGTCAACAGGCGAAATGATCTTACTTCTTTTCAATGCGAAACTAGGAAGGAAGAATGAAAAGATTGTCTCAAATTCTATATCTCACAACATTCACAGCCAAAGACTTTTGAAGGAGAGCTTGGCTGCCGTTTTTTTTTTACAAATGTTTGTATTTGGGGGGGATATAATCCACAGGTAACCTCAACATTCTCTCAGTTACAAACCTCTTCATTCTACTTATAATTCTGATTGCTAATGATACTTTTTTACAATATATTCATAATATTCCTTAAAATTTAAATTACAGTCTAAGAAAACTCCCAAGATATTTAAATTCATACACTCTAGATATTAAGTTACCATTATTATTCAACGTCAAATGAATATCATTCATGCTTCTATCAAATTCCTGAGTTTTAAACCAAGAATCCATCCTCTCAAGAAGTTCTCGAAGACGTCTTAAATCTTAATATCTCTTTGACATCCACAACTTCTTAATAAAAAACCAAGTCATCAGCATATAAAATATAAATATAATTGATTCCGGCCATTATAGTAAATATATCATCTATGTAAAGAATAAATAAAGGGGTCCTTATATTGATCCTTGGGGTACTCCACAAAAGAGATTAAATACTTTTTGAAATATATTTTGCAAGATTGTTAAACATTTTTCTTTTTAAAAAGTAATCCGCCAAAATTGATAACAAATAAAAAGGACTTATGTCATACCTGGTCTTTAGTTTTATTAAAAGAGGTAAAAAAGTTATTGAATCAAATGCTTTCCTAAGATCAACAAAGACAGCTCCAACCTTACCATTCCGTTTGTCAATCCCTTTGTAGATAAAATCTGTAAATGCTAGAAGGGCACTTTGCGTTGACCCACTTTTCCTGAAACCGTGCTGGTTTGCACTTAAACCTTCAGATGCATCCACTTCATGTAATAACCTCATGTGTAAAATATTTTCAATAATTTTTTCTACAATTGGAAGAGTTGATATAGGTCGATAGAATTCCTATCACTCGTTTTGTTTTACCTTTACCCTTATAAATTGGTGTTACCCTTGCCAATTTTGACTGTGTTGGGAAATCACCTACAAGAAAGAAATGGGGAAATTAGATCTGCCAATAGTCTGACCATTGATGCACATTTCTTGAATACTATGCATGGAATCTCTTTAGGAGTTGCAGAGCTTCTAATTTTTTATTAAAATAATTAATTATTAAACACAATTATTGGTAATATAGTTAAATATTAAATAATTAATAATTAATTAATTAAATTGTAAATTACTGATAACTACAATACAGTACCTATTTGAAACTTTCCTCATGCATTTTTCTCAATTTCATTAATTGGGAAACACTCCCGTAGGTGTAATAGATTTTATGTAAATCAATCCAGAAATTAACAAATCCATCCCGGCGGGGTATCGAACTCCGGTCTCTCGATTGCCGATCGAGTGCTTTACCCCTAAGCTACCAGGACGGTTAACTTCATAACATCTGGATTGTTGGTGCATTGTAGATCTGAATAGATTGGAACAGTACTGCAACAATTCTGCTGCCTTTGAAGTTTGAACTGACCATCTAAACACGATTTAGAATGTCATTACCTAACGCAGGTATGAGCGAGGGTTTATTTCTCAATTTCATTAATTGGGAAACGCTCTTGTAGGTGTAATAGATTTTATGTAAATTAATCCAGAAATTAAAAAATCCATCCTATATTGCCTTGCCCCCTAAAACCCTCCCCGCTTTGCCGCTATGGTGTCTTGTATTTGTTTTGTCGCAGTTTTATTTTCAGAAATATGTTCACCCTACACTAACTCGAACACTTAAAGGTACCCTGTTTTGTTCCTTGATGGTGCATTTTTTTTTTTGCCACAGATAGTCGAAAATTTTGATATCAAGCATGATGTTTATACTCTACCTTTTTACTATAACTTATTATAAAGCCACAAAGAAATCGCAAAGACATTTAACTACGTCATACAAGTTCTCATAGACATGGTGACGTGAAGTGTATACACGTCCTTTGGGAGTTAACTGGTTAAACTATTATATTGATAAATGTACTTAGACAATGTTACCATTATTGAATGAAAACCATTATTTGAATCTTCTTAGTATTTAGCCAACTCCTATTTTGTGTTGCATTTCAGCCCTGAAGTACGTACTTAATAAATCCTGAGGTTTCAATACAACTGTGTCTACCATCATCTGAGGTTGTTACCAAGGCACAGCAAAAGAGTTTGACAACAATCTCAAATTTGAGGACTTCTGTCTGCCTCAAATGATGTTACATACATTCGTATTGAAACTTGAGGATTTATAAAGTAAAACCGCAAACTGTATAATTTCTCTGTAAATATCTTTGAATGTAGTGTTATTGAACAGGGTTTGTTGAACAACCTCCAAAAAAAGGACAAGCACGCCGAAGAGGAGGAAGAGCAGCCGTCGGCCGACCCACGTGAGCCGGAACCCGGCCCGTCGACTGACCCACCTGCGCCGGAACCCGACCCGTCGGTCAGCCCTGCTCACGAAGCCTCCAACTACACTCGTCTCATCAGGGAGGTAAATTCTACACTTTGCCCCCCCCCCCCCCCCCCCCCGGGATGAAAAAGTAACTAAGCACTTTTAGTAGGTTTTTAGTACAATTGGTTCAGTATTTTTCAATACTATATAGTATTTACCTATATTCAGAAAATAAATTATGAATTCAATCAATGTATATATACACACATGATAATCATATAATCAAATAACCGTATAAAAGTTGATACAATGTTTTTTGTTTCTAGTATCGACTGCACAAAAATTTTGAAAATTTTGGTATTGCATTCACCCCACGGCTTTTTTATAAAACGCACCAAACGCACTCTAAAAAACTGATTTTTAAAGCTATTCGACCGCGTTTTTCTATTTTCCAAAATATGCTACAAAGTCAAAACATAGTTAATGGCTTTAAAACCTGGCTATTTTAGAAAATCAAAAATATTTTTTTCAAATTTTTCTGATCCGGTACACGGCCAACGTAGCCATCTCAAAATAATTTCAAACTTCAATTCGCCAAGGCACATCATTCAACATAGGGTGTTGTGTTTTTGTGACATTAATTTTCAACTGGTTTTCTATAGGCTGACTGAGAGAAAAAATAATTTTTTTAACAATTGTCTTTCCTGCGAATTTTTTCGTTTGGCGGTATTTTTGTTGTTCTTGTTGTTATTATTATAATTTAATTGTAATTGTAACAATCCAGTCTTTTGACACCTCTTTCAATTTCTATCTTTCTTCACCTATGGGGTCGAGATGGGCGAGCCTACTCTACACCCTCTGGTGGGTCCGTGTTTCCTTGTTCCTTACAAGTGTGACTTCTTGTCCTGCTGGGGGGGCCTAGCAGGTGATGAACCTGTTAGACCCTACTTGTCTTTTCCTTCAACCTCTCCACCTGCAGCAGCCAAGAGCTAGTATAGCACGTGTGCCTGTGCTATAGCCAAGAGCTTGCAATTTGTAGTATTGTTTCCTTTCGTTTTCGAATCCCAGTCACAATTAGTAGGGCAGCCTCTCTCGTTGCCACGGGTCTTGGTTCAAATCCAGGGTAAGACATGGTTCTTTTGTCGCCCAAGCACCAGAGTCTAGGAGGGAAGCCCCCTCACTGGTTATAATAAATAATAAATAAATTTTATTTAGAGTCTACCCACTCAGTTATATAACTGATTTTCAGTGGGGGACTTTAAATCAAAGCGACCAAGCCAACCCTGCAGGCCCCGACGCAATCGACGAGTGAGCGATAACCAACCAAAGATCGATATTGTTAATAGGAAATATAGCAATCAGTGGTATGGACAGTGCGAACACCCGCGAATCAACGCCAGAATCAACAAGGCCGATTCAGAACAACTCTGAAATTTATTTTGTGCTTCGTTGCTAGGACGGCTCCAAAGTCACCGTTTACAAACTCCTAAGACAAGAACTGATGGACTTAAGTCCAAATCAGAAGTTAAAAAACTTCTGACTTTAGCGGGAATCGAACCCTGGACCTTCTGCATTGGAAGCAGATACGCTAACCATAAGACCAACGAGCCACACATTGTTTGCTCATTGTGCTGTGTTGTGACTTTCCACCCTTTCTATCTCTAACCTTTTCTCTTAGAATGAATGAAGAGGCACCCTTGCCCAGCAACAGCTTTTCTCTTGTTGCCAAGGGTCCTGGTTCGAATCCAGGGTAAGTCATGGATTTCTTGTCTCCCGAGCACCAGAGTTGGGAGGAAGCCCCCTTACTGTCTGTGCTGACTGTGTGCCCCAGTATGAATGGTGTGTGAAGTAACCTTGCTGATGATGGCAACATGCATGCAGAATTTACTTCTTAAGTGGCCCTACCACCGGTTTGGTTATGTGTTGTGAGTTTTGTTTGCATGTAGTTAGCTGATTTTAGTGGCCACCATCCGCCTGATGAGTCCCAGAAGGACGAAACGCGTCGTGGATTAAGGTAACAAACAACTTTAAATTAGCTGCAGTAGTTGTCATCAGCAGGTGAAAAGTTTTGTTGCCCCCAGCCCTTCAGGCTGGATTTTATGTTCTTTATGTTCTCTATGCTTTCCCAACCTGTCAACCCTTCTCCAATCATACAAAGCTTCATATGGGAAATTAGTCACAGCTAGTGAGGATCGGCCAACCAGATGCAGAAATTCGGTTACGTCCAGTGAGCACATATTCGATTACAACATTCGTTAAGACTAAAAAATATAAAGTAATATTAGGTCTACATGATTTTTTTTTTTTTTAAACAATGCTCATTAAATATGAGAAAGAAGAAATATAAAAAAGTAAAAAATAAATTTTCGCTCAACAAATATTTGCCTTACTCGGAAAATAAAAGCGTTTGGGCGCTTTCCCTCCATGAACACAGTACACAGTAGACTTCTATCTAAACTTTCAGGTTACGGAGTTAAAGGGAATGTTTTAAAGTGGATAAAGTCCTTTCTCTTAAATCGAAATCAGTCCGTAATATTTCAAGAAGCAAAATCTGACCCAATTAAAGTCACTTCCGGTGTTCCTCAAGGTTCTGTGATTGGTCCGTTACTTTTCATCGTATATTTTCTAGACTTACCTATGTATGTTTCTTCTCAAGTTATTCAATTTGCTGATGATACTACCGTTTTTCGTCAAATAGCCTCTATAAAAGATATCCAAGAGCTTCAAAAGGATTTGGAATCGATAGAACATTGGTGTTCTTTAAATGGGATGAAAATAAACTGTGAGAAGTCTCAATATATACGCTTTTCACGTTCTAGAAATTAGTGATGACATCGGGTAGTAAATATTGGAGTCGACTCCGGAGCCTTTGGAACCGGGTAGGAGTCGACTCCCCGATCCGCAATCAAAAAAAAAAAAAAATTTTTTTTTTTTTTTTTTTTTTTTTTTGAAATTTTTTGCAAGTTATTTTTAGCCCACTACTCTAGTTGCACAACGCTGTCCGGCCGTTCCCCCCCCCCACCCTCGATGGGCACTGTTAACTTTACTGTTTTGTGGCCTAAAATCCCAATAACTAACTCCACCCGCTAGCTTGCTTGTCTCTTGGCCCGGCCAAGACTCTCGCTGATTTTTTATGTTTACGTTTTGAGATAAGATAACGACTAACGAGACAACAAGTGCAATCTCATTCAATTTATCATTAAAAAAAAAAAAAAAAAAAAAAAAAATTTTTTTTTTTTTTTTTTGGGGGGTCGACTCTTTGAAAATGGAGTCGACTCCGATAGGAGTCGGGTAGGAGTCGGGTACCCGAGTACCCGATGTCATCCCTACGAGAAATCCCTTCAACAGTACTTATAGACTACAAGATTCCCTAATTCCAATTCTTAATTCTATAAAACTATTAGGCATTAACATCACAAATGACTTGAAATGGAATATGCAAACAGATTTTGTTCGTAACAGAGCTGCTTCCTTGCTTGGGTTTGTAAATAGGAGTATTGGTAGGAGTAGGCAACGTACAATTCAAACCGCTTACCTTACTCTAATTAGACCTGTTTTAACATATGGCATTCCAGCGTGGCATCCAACTACTCAGCAAAATATGTGCAAACTGGAAGGCATACAGAATAGAGCCACAAAAATGATTTTAGGTAAGGCTAGTTTCAACCCCAGTGCTACTGCACGCCGAAATCTATGTAAAATTCCTTCAATTTCAAATTTTTGTAAGCAAGCTGATGTTAAGTTGTTGAGGGGTATGCTGTGTAGTAAGGTGGATGTAGATCCTTTCTTAAGAATATCCATTAGCGAAAGACAGCTACTTCGAAACGAAAATGGCATTCCCTTGATACCTCCACGGGCTAGAACATCAGCATATCAAAATGTTTTTTTATAATCGATCTGTCTCCTTATCGAATGCACTTCCAAATGTATTAAAAACAGACAGTAGTTTCAATAGCTTCATAAAAGATTATTTTAAGTAGGTTGTTGTTCTGTTTTTGTTAGTTAAAGTATTGTTTAGTTTAGGTTATGTAGTGATTTTATAATATTTATTGATGTTGTATTTGATACTGTATTTATCTTGAACATTGTATTTCATTATATTTTGTATAAGAGGGTGACAGGTACTCACGTACTGTGGGGCAGATGCTCTATCTGTCACTCTCGCATTTATTTTTGATATTGTGTTCAAATGATACATGTAAATAAATGCAAATATTAATTAAAAAAAAAAAAAAAAAATTGTAATCTATGTCAATACCGTAAGCGCCTAACGCTTCCCCCACTGAAAATCAGTTATATAACTGAGTGGGTAGACTCTAAATACAATTTATTTATTTATTTATTTATTTTATTTTCCGAGTAAGGCAAAACTTTGTTGGGCGAAAATTTATTTTTTACTTTTTGTTAGTACATTTAAATATAAGCGTTGTTTTAAAAAAAAAAAAATTAATGTAATATTTTTAAACTAATATTCAAGAAAATTTAAATTAGCCAATAGGTTCACCTTAAGCGTTCGACAAGATACTTAAAAGATTTTCCTTTTGAATAGGCCAAGGCCCTAAACATGATTTGCCTATGCTTCCTTCTGATGCCCTATCACAATTGAAACCAGCACCACTTTGCCCTTGCAGGAGATACTGCTGGCCAAGTTTTGTGACTCCACCGTTGCAGATCCAGTGTTGAATGAGAACATACCCGCACGATCCTCGATAGATCACACGACCAATGAGAACCCTGGAAATCGGCGGTGGTGTGGCCTCTTGTCAGGTATACTTGGTCTCTGTATTCTAACCATGAATGTTCTACTTTATCTTTGCTCCATACTGATGTCATATATCATTCAGTCCACAGTGAGTATCTTTTAAAACGTGACTTAAAAACTTATGACCGAGGCCACTTCTTACTTAAAACTCCAACTGCAAAGTTGGCATCAACCTGATGATGGGTGAGGAAGTTTCGCCCGAAAATTCGTTTTTAAGTAAGTAGTGGCCTCGGTCATAAGTTTTTAAGTCACGTTTTAATATTGTTCCGGGCCAATAAGCTCTTTTTACAGAGTATCTTTTATCTCATAATGGTATAACTACTAATCTCCGTAACAGAAAATGTAAAACATCGTGGAAGGCAAGATATCAGAGATACATATTTGTTTCAAAATACTTTGTAGGGATACTAGTTTAAGGTAATCAATACTATAGCTCAAAGTACGAAGGAGTGTGATATGTAGTGGGAGGGTGGAGTGGTAGTGGTAGTGGTAGTGGTAGTAGTTTACTGGTCACGTGTTATGGTAGTGGGTTCTGATTGGCGCTCGCTAACTCGACTCGCTAGAAAGTTGAACTAGTTGGACATTTTTTGGGCAAGGCATGCTGACGAGTTCCATGTTAACTAATGTAAGCCTACTCCCAGAGAGTTACCTGGCTCGCGCGAGTTACAGAATCGTCTGAAGGGCTTTTACTTTATGATAATAATATTTTGGTGACAACACAGTCTGAAGTATAAAATTTGTTATTCATTCTTATAAATTATCTCTAAAGTGAAATTTCCAATCATCAACTAGACCTACTTTGTATTTTTTTTGAGTTTCGATATTACATAAAACATAATTCACAGTGTCTAGGCAACTTTAATTTTTTTGTTCCCATATTCTAATTCAGGGGTGCCCATCAATTAGAAAGCGATCGACCGGTAGATCATAATGATTTTTCAAGTACTAGTTGGTGAGGTATTGCCAAATGCCAATATCCCAATTTGAAGAAAATATTACTGCAAAATGCTCTTTTTGGAGGTCAATATACCTAAAATAAGCTAGCAGTAAATATGCAAAGCCAATAATAACTTATTAATGGTGAGTCAAAGTTCAGCTGAAAAACAAATTTATGAATGAATTAATATTGTATTTCATACTCTCAATTTTTATTATATTTTCTCCATATATGGCCTGTGTAAATATTAGTACAGGGGCATACATAGAATTATCATTCCCCGTGGACGTTTTCATGAAGAAATTGGGAGACTGTTTTTATTTCCTGAATCAGAAACTAATACTTTTAAATGAATAATTTCCATGGTGTCAATCCTTAGCCCGTGGCGTATAGTTTTGGTGACGTAATCAAGCTGGCCGCCTAAAAGCTAAAACATTTGCCCATATATTTGTTATTTATGAACGGATTTTAATTTTTTAACTGTGAGCTTTTTTTAATAGATTAATTAAGACATTTACTTACACATTTAAATTTATTTGATTAGTTTTGCCGTTGTTAGCAACAACTTTTTTTTTAAAGTAATGCCAAGATGTGTTAACAAATTAACAACTAACACTACAATAATATAAAGAAATTTGAAATTTCCAACAATGGTTTTTGGGCAAAAAAATTGCTTAGCAACAAAATAACACAATTGTTAAAAACTAAATGTAAATGTATGATTTTATTAAGAAGGATTACTTCCATGTATCAATTTTTGAGCAACATCGAAGTAATACTTAATAAAATCGCACTTTTACTTTTGGTTTTTGGATGAGCAAGCGAAGACTTCAATTTCACTGACCCCCAAAAAATTTAGCTCGGGTGTTTTTTTTTTTTTTTTTTGTTTGTTTGTTTTTTTTCTGTCTGTTTGTTAACTCTCTACCAGGCAAACGGCATATCCGATCTTGATGAAAATTTGAGGGACCTTCGAAATCTCTGAACTTAGAGGTGTTTTGTTTTTGGGTACAATCAAAGAAATATTTCTCATGAATATTCGTACTTTTACGATTTTTTTCGATTTTTATTGTGATATTTTCGTGACATTTGGGCCGAGTCTGACCAAACGGATGGGGCTACAACGTTCATATTGTACATGGACATTAAGTTATGGTGATGTAGTAACTTGTGAAAGAAAAAGTGAAAAAGTTAGTCAGAATTCATAGAAATAAAGCTTTTAATATAAGTTTTTGTGATTTTTATGCAATATTTTCGTGCCATTTGGGCCAATTCTGACCAAACGGGTGGGGCTTCAACGTTCATATTATACATGGACATTAAGTTAAGGTTATGAAGTACCTTTTGAAAGAAAAAGTGAACAAAGTTAGCCAGAATCCATAGAAATAAAGCTTTTAATAAAAAAATGTATGGTAAATAATAACAAATTGACAAGTCACAATAGAAACTTGACAACAATCAACAACAATGCGTAGGCAGCAAAACAAAGCACTTGCAAAAGTAAAGATATCCCACGCAAACTAAAATCTTTAAAAAAAGCTCATTCATCAAGCGGCGGACTAGCGTTTTCTTAAGGATTCCATGACATTTAGCAACGTATTTATTCCATTTAGTTTAACAATAGTGTTATTTTGTTGCTAAGCAAAAATATATTTTTTACCAAAAACTATTGTTGGAAATTTCAAATTTCTTTACATTATTGTATGTGTTAGTTGTTAACATGTCTTGGGATTAGTAAAAAAGTTGTTGCTAACAACAGCAAAACTAATCAAATAAATTTAAATGTATAGGTAAATGTTTCAATTAACCTTTGAAAAAACGCTCATCCATTAACGTGATTGAAAGCAGCATTTCTAAATTTGTCTTATATGTTGCCTTTTTTTATAAACTGTAATAACATATTTGGATGAGCGAAGCAAAGACTTCAATTTCACTGACCCCAAAAAATTTAGCTTGTTTTTTTTCTGTTTTTTTGTCTGTTTGTTAACTCTTTACCAGGAAAACGGCATATCCGATCTTGATGAAAATTGGAGGGTACCTTCGAAATCTCTGAACTTAGAGGTGCATTGTTTTTGGGTACAATCGAAGAAATATTTCTCATGAAAATCGTACTTTTACGATTTTATTTTATTTTTGGTGCGATATTTTCGGGCCATTTAGGCCGATTCTGACCAAACGGGTGGGGCTACAACGTTCATATTAAACATGGACATTAAGGTTATGGTGATGTTGTACCTTTTGAAAGAAAAAGTTGAAAAAGTTAGCCAGAATCCATAGAAATAAAGCTTTTAATATAAGTTTTTTTACGGTAAATAATAACAATTGACAAGTAACAATAGAAACTTGACAACAATCACCTACAATGCGTAGGCAGCAAAGCAAAGCACTTGCAAAAGTAAAGATATCCCACGCAAACTAAAAACTTAAAAAAAGCTCATCCATCAACGCAACTAAAAAAAGCGTTTGCAAAGCTTCCTAGTGTATAAAATGTATAATGAAAGTTAAAAAATTAAAATCTGTTCATAAATAACGGGTATATGGGCAAATGCGTTAGCTTTGATGGTGTCCACACTGATTACATCACCAAAACTATACGCCACGGGCCAAGGGTTGACACCATGGAAATTATTCATTTAGAAGTAGTTTCGATGAAATGAAAACAGTCTCCCAATTTCTTCACGAAAACGACCACGGAATTACAATTAATGCTCCTTTACGCTCTAGATCGCGGGCTAATGTACAATCAAAAAGTAAATTATTGTCACTTATAGGATGGGCACCTCTGTTCTAGTCAGTACTTACATAGTATAATACAATACATACCTTAAGGGGGAGGTCTATGGGATATACCTATTTCCACAATGTTAAATTTGATGACTTCATGCCCCGTTATAGACTAAACCAATCACGCAATCTTTCTCAATATTTTGTGAGTTATAAGTATTATGTTTTTAATTAACCCTAGAAGACTTAACAGCCTAGATTCAAAATTGCATTTAAAAAAAATGAAAGCTTTTGTTGCATTGTTTTTGTTTTTTTTTGTGTTTTTTTTTATCAAACAAATTTCATAATTTTGAAAACTATCCATTCAAATTACTTTATTCTGCTAGGGGTTTTGTAAACTGTTATGATTGACATATCCTGAAAATTTTATGCAATTTGGTCTAATAAATCCTGAGAAAAGAGGGCATAATATGCCCACATAGCATTATTATTATTATATTAAATATATATATATTTTAATTAGCACATATTATGTGCTAATTTTTAATATTAATTTGAGAAAAACAGCTTTAAAGTTAAAACAGGCTTTTACCTGCTTATATTCTGATAAAATGTTGTTAAGAACAGCCCAGCTCCATATTACGGGTCATCTGAATCCTCTGCATCAGCCACACATTTTAAATAAAGTAACTAAGTGGCATTTTTTCATGGTAGCTAGATATTTTTTAGCGATACACTATAAATCTGATGAAAAAGTGAACTCACAACCTAACATTTAAAAAATCACAAAACATAAACGGGCAGTCCAATTTCTTTCAAATAAGTTGCATTTTACACAGAAATAGGCACTTAAAACTATTCGATACAATTGGAAAATCACATTTTTGGTGATACCTTCCCACAGACCTCCTCTTAAAAGCACATATCCTTAACCTTTGCATTCCTATCCAGGTGTGAGTTCCTACCCAGGTGGTAGTTCCGAAGTCTCCCTGGCTCGCTCCTTCTCTTCCGTGGACTTCAGCAGCTGCCAGTGCTCACTCATCCTAGCCACCATGTACCAGCAGCTGATCGGTCATTGCTTCGGAGCTCAGTGCTATGGGAAGGTCATGGAGGCAAAAATAGAGTACGCCGCCGTCTGTATTAAGTCCTATAACATTCCCCAGGCGATGCAGTTGCTGGACAAGGCACTACTCTTGTTGGGAGTATGTTCATATTATATCATTCATATTTAATTAGGTGTGTGCGAATATCCAAAATTTGAATAATATTTGAAAATATGTAGTTGTCAACTACTATTCAATTTGATTATAGAATAGTTTGGATTCGAATCCGACCCGGCACCTTTACCTGGGTCAGCAGGCAGCCCCGAGCTTGGCAATTGTTTCTTCGCCTGTTGCACTCTAGCTTCAGCTATGTAATTTTATAGCAATTTGTACTTTTTTGCGGGGTCAAGGGTATGAACAAATCGATTTAAGAACACTATTACCCGTGTGTATTGAAAATTGATCAAAACAGAGTTTAAAAAAATAACATTCAATTGTGGCTTGCATTCCAGTTGTGCATGTGCAACCTTTATTGGAGTCAATACAGTATTTGTTAAATACTGTTTAGTAAAATTATAGGCACCATGCATTGGCACTACTAGTGCTCATAGCGGGGGATTCTAAAACATAACTAGTGAACAACAAAAACAAACAATATGTATAATTGTTATCATGATAAAAATCATGTTACAGCTGACTATTTTCCTACATTTGCATTTGTTATCAAGCAATAGTGTTTTATTTGTTTATTTGTTAGATACCCCTATGTACGATCGGCTTCAGAAGTAGATCAATGTTAATCTTTTACCGACACCACCGAAACCCACTCGGCAAATCTCGGATTTGTTCCGAAAGGCACCTTTAAAACTCGCAGCACACGTAGCACTAAATAAATACACAAAGCTAGCACCGAGCAAATGGGCAAGTATTTGACTGCTTGCCCTATTTATGTCTTTAGAGAAAATGGCCCTAATTGATTTCTTTACCAGAAATAAGCCTGCGCTAAGGTTATGCAGTGTTTGGTGAGTCCATTTATATATACAATAGGGATGCACATCAATACTTTTTTCATTATCGATTATCAAAATGGTAAAGTCATTATCGAATCGATATTATCGATAATATCGATATCACCAACAAAGCCTGTTCCGACCTATAAGTGGAACCTCAAGTGTGGCAAGTGTAAGTCAAAACAATACAATTGCGTTCCTTTCGCTGCCTCGCTGTCATGTGTTTATGGTTTCGTCATCGACTGATAGCTCATTTCCAAACATAAATCTCCAGTGTGACACCATCAGCCCAGCCAGTTCATGGCACAACATGAGATAATAGTTTGGTTCGTGCACTATTGACCAAATATTTGATATTTCAATAATCGATAATGAATTTTGGTTATCGATTATCGAAATAATATCCATTATTGATTATTATCGATAATATCGATTATCGTGTGGATCCCTAATATACAAACCTTGTTCTAATATAAACTACGCCCTGGGCCCAGTGTGAAAGTCCCAATAGGCCAAATGCTACGTACTTGTTTCCTCACGGACTGTTAGATGACGTCAGCGAGTGACAGCTCTGTGAATATAGCAATGCCAGAACGAACCGAATAAGGTCGATAACGGTAGGTATCTTCCAGACCCCTTGATTTACATATGCGATGCAATGAAGATGCGGTAATTGCGGGCTGTTCGAAAAATACTGGGTATGTTAGCTAGGAACCAATTTATCTTGTTTAATTTTCGCTATTGTCAGGATTTGTATCGCACAGGAGATTTGCCCTGTTTGGAAAACGGTGAAAAGATATATCGTCCATACTTTCAAATCTTGGACTACATCCGTGTACACAGCATGCATATACTGTTTATTTTCCTACGCGACACTGACACTAAAGCCTATTTACAACAATATTTGCACGTGATTTACACAGTCGAACCATCAGTCGCCGCGCCCTTACATAGTTTGTAGCCTGCAGCCAGTACCCACTCGCATTATCCATACGACCATGATGAATGTAACCACTAATATACGTAACATGTTTTAAAAATTACACTGAATATTAAAAGCAGTAAGCAAAACTAGTGACAAAGATGCAACAACACCTCATACAGACACACTGTCAACCCGTAACTGCAGGTGCCGCGTGCTAGAGCAGCGAGCCTCGCCTCGCTGCTCAATCCGTTTACCACCAGGAACGTCACATGCCCCGGGCCCGTTGTAGAGAGAGCGGGCATCATCCACGGATGCCAATCATGATGGAATACAAATTTTTGTGGGTCTTTTAACCCTCCGTCACTCGCGCGGAATTTCTTAACACCATCCCTCGCGTGGGGTTTGTCAAACCCCAAATTATTTTGGGCTGTAATTAGTGCAGAAGTATGTTTTGAATATTTCTGTCTGTGCTCATATGATTTGTGGAACTACTATGTAGGTGGTTTTTACTGGGAGGACAGGGAAATAAAATGCCAATGAACCTTTTTGTATGAAATATTATTTTATTGTATTTTTCAGATTTAAAAAATGGACATTTTCAAAATATTCAAAAAAGGTGTCCAAATAATGCAATTTTAAGTTTTGTTTCACTTTTTAGTAATAAAGATGAACCAGTTAGTAAATTGCAAGAAGATTTTTTCCAAAATTCCAAAATTTCAAAATTTAAGCCAAAATAGCATTGAGTTTCCCTATGCTGTTACTGTAACGTGATCACTCGCGTGGGGTTTCAGAAACCCCAGCCAAGTTTAGACCGGCAATATAACGACACTAAAAGCCCTAATGATTAGAGGGTTACAAATTTCGCTAACAGATAGTGACTTGAAGGTACTGAGAATCTAGAGTCGGTAAAACAGTCCGATGCAGAGAAACAGAGTCGAATGTAGACCCTGGGGTTTGTAGAACCCCACGCGAGTGACGGAGGGTTAAAGATAATAGTTACTTCGTTTCATGTGACAATTTGCCTTAGATTGATCTGATATTGATAAATGATTTAATTTAATTTCAATTTCTGCATCCATTGGACTTGTAAACTGGGATAGCGTTTATTACTCGTACAACATTAACGTACGTATGTCTCAGAACCAGGCAACGAACACCATGGACAACGAAGACACGATCCCGACATGGATGGTCCCGTTCATGATGGGCAAGATCCACATGCTTCAAGGCTACTCCCGCCTGGAGCTGGGACAGTTGGAGAATGCCTACACCCACCTCTACCTCGCGATGAGGGAGTTTGGATTCCCCTTCCCCGTGACCAAGATCAAGGCGAGCTTCATGTGCTTCCGTCAGATGCTCAAACTGAAGATCTCCATGGACTACATCCCGCAGTTCTACATCGGCACCGCTCAAGGGTACGCGGCTTCGCTCGCCGACCGGATGTCCGAGTGCCTTGGACTCTTGTTCTCCATGTTCAAGGTTTGTTTATTCAGGTGGTTGGTATTGCACACCAGAAAGATGGGGTATTTGTTATTTTAATATTTTGTGGTAACTGCCATGTATTATAGTGTAGGCCTATTGTGCCAAAAATAGGCCGAACGTGAATATAAGCCGACCTATCCTAACATATGTTGCTGAAATATAAAAAGCATTTGCATAATCATGCATATATAAAAGATGGTATAAGGGACTGAGGCTAAATATAATGAAAGAAGTGTAGACTTATATTCAGGACATTGTGGTATGCATACTGTAACACAACGAACCTACGACCCCTCAGGTAATCGATAAGCTCTCGTTGGATACTTCTCTAAATAGTTATACTTCGAAAAATACCATTTAATAAACAAAAACATACTCGGCGATGGGTCGCCTAATTAAAGTGAAACACGATTTCTGATCTCACTTGGAAGTAAAATATTAATTAAGAATAAAACAACTGATCAAGACTAAAATCACTCAAACTTGAATTATAAACTCTACCTAGGCGTGAACCTGGTACTCAAGTCTAAAGTTGCCTAACCAGTTCACAACACCCTCCTATAACTCACCAAGACCCACAAAATTGAGAAATCGTACAACAGCGAAGACAAACATCTCTGAAATACAACTTATAAGTTATACTAGATCTAGGATGATATTACAACAGACAATCAACGGTTAATAAGTTAAACCAGAACGGGCTATATTGCATGACACAAATGAATTTCCTTCATTGACAAGGAATACAGTTCAAAACCCTACCTATCAGTACTGATGTCTAAAAGCGAAACGGATATCCAGTTAAGATACCTCTTGGTCTGATGGACAACAGTAAAGTTTTCCGAAAGTTTATGGAAATATAATTGTTAATAAACTTAATTTAAATACTCATCACAAATGATCATGACTCCCATCGAAACCCTATGAAGTCGAAGAAGTCCGACGTGTAGGTCAGTAACTTGCTGCGTATTTGTAGACTGTCGTAGTCTTGTATTGAAGATCCTGTCTTGAGTTCGTATCCCGGCTGTGATTCCTCTTGAGTTCAACTTTCCCTTGATATTGTTTGAGCGGTGATAAAAAACGATAATTTATCGTTCGGATAAATCAACTCCGACCGTACGTTTTAATGTTTCACACTTGCCCGATATCAGCATTCCAAGTCCAACAAACAAGTTTTTCCAGTATCTCACACGGTAAACTGTCAGACGGTCAATAATGTAAACACGCCTACTTTTATCGGCCCAGTTCTGTCCTCACCCGTCTTTATTACCAAAGCACTTCGTTCGACGTTGGTGGCTCAGGCACTCACGAATGTTCCGAGTTCTTATTGTTGATGTTATCTCTAAGCTCTTTGCAATTAAAATTCGCCATTTTATTCTTCAACTAATCTGCATTTACGGATTTCAAAACCAATTTAATAAAAACTAAGCCTCTGCCAAGATATTGGATGGTCAATAACTGTTCCTTATATGTTCCTATATTTGGATTCATAAACAATATTATCCTCACCGATTTCCTTTTTATAATATTTCAATCTGTATTTCGTTGTAATACAACCACCAAACTTTGCTTGCGTTATCGCGTCCTAATCTCCAGGCCCCCGATTCATGTACATTTTTATCCCAGGGTTAGGCAGGGTCAAGAAGAGTTAGCGAGGGGCAACGTCAAATCCGATTCATGTACGTTGAGCTAACACTCGCTACCTCGCCCTACCCCTACCTCAGCCAAATACTCCCTAACACCAAGAGTTAGGCGGAGGTAGTGGCTATTTGCACCGACGACGGCAGAAACCTCACCTCAAATGTTATTACGCCAGAATAAATGAGTAATAACGTGCAATCAGTAATTAAATGTGGCAGAAGGCTTTGAAGTGTAAAAAGTGCCCTTAATAATACCATTAAATAAAGAGTTATCTGAATGCGTCGTGAGGCTCGTGTTATAAATAAATAAATAAAATAAATTGTATTTAGAGTCTACCCACTCAGTTATATAACTGATTTTCAGTGGCACACACAAATTGGCCCATCAAGTTAATGCCAAGACACAATTCAAAAAGTTACATGTCTATTAAATTCAGATTAAAATAGAATCGACTCACAAAGACGCATTTTCGATATTCTTGTTTAGTATTTTGTAAAAAACAATGTGTTTACCTAAAAATATAGTCATTGCCACTCGGCCTTACCTCGGCCTAATCCCCGAGCTAGCCAGGATTAGCGGTGGTGTGAAAGTTAGCGAGAGTTAGGGCAAGTCAATGCTTCATGAATACCGATTTATGCTGCCTCGGAGGTAGCCAAAATTTGTAAACAGATAGGCGGACATTTTTAGTTTTGAGCCTAGACGTTAAACTAGAAAAATATTGTTATTGCGCTCAAAAAACATAACAGAAACAGGCATCGACCTAGGCTTAGTTGTAGAAAATTATTTATAATTTAATAGACTTAGTCTATTGTTCCTGGAGGCTATAGGCCTGGAAATATGCATAGTACCAATACACGTTTGACAAGCCCTAGGCCTTACCTAGCCTGCATGGCCTTGTTTCGACACACTTCCCTAAAAAATTACAAGTTTCGACGGCTAATTGCAACTTTATTTTGAATCAAAATAATACGATAGTCCTAGGCTATGCCATAACTTACGGCAAGAGTATACGTATTTCTTTTAATTCGATGATGTACAACACACTCGCATCAAAATTCTCATTAAACATAAAAAATTAAATAAAACACGGCGACATTTAGCAAAGTTCGTCGTCAAACTTACTAAGTTAGATGGCGGTGGAAACCAATGAAACAATCATCTAAGTTGCAGTGATAAGTTAATCGTCATTCATACAGTGACATAGAGCTTGTTCATTGGTTCGACCTAACCCGTCCTATTCCTTCGTTACCTCGCCCTAACTCCGGGTTAAATGTACATGAATCGGGGCCCAGGCTACGCGAATATAATCTTTCTCGGTTCTTTTAAAATCCCAACTAACTCTCGGCCCTACGGCTATTAATGATTCTAACCCTTTCTGGTTATCGATGCTGTATTTTATCAAGTCCGTAGGTTGATTAATATGCTCCTAAGGCATGCAAAAGTTCGTTTACTCACGTATCCCTAGGCTGGGCTAGCCTTATAAAATGTACCTCGGTTGGTTACCGTTTTCGTTGTTTTTTTGTATTTCTTCTTGGCAGATCGCCGTTCGTTTTCGATTATCACTTTCGCGGATTTTTAACACGCGTTTCCTATATAGTACAGTGCAATTAGCTCATTTTAGGCCTTAACCCACGCATTCAAAAAAACAAGCAGGGACCATTTGGAATTTGTTCAGGTAGGTCTCCTGAACATCCCCAACAGAATCCCAAAAAATCCGGTTGCGGGTTATCCGCCATTTTGAAAATCAATTTTCAGATTTTAGTAATTTTGTGTTTAAATCGATTTCTCGCGGGCTGGGCGCATTTAAAATGCGTAAACATTCAAACAATATAGTGTAATTATAGAAACTTGTCAATAATTGCCTGCAGTGTAAAAGGCAAACACAAGTGAATTATTATAAGCAGTATTATTGGTAGTTTTTAATGCCATAGCAACTTATCAAGATACGCGATAGCTAGAGACCCGATTTTATGGTTTTATTTATTTGAAAATTTCGTTTTTAAAAATTGAAAATTAGGTGTTATGTGTTTTAAAAAAATCAAAAATTCGGTGTTATTATGGTTTTATTTTAAGGGTGTCAGTAATCACAAAAATCGGATTGGACAATTTTTTATTTTTTTTACTACTACACAAGTTTGGAAATTGTATTTTCACGAGGCCTAGGTACATTTTTAGAATGCCACCATTGTTGCTGAGCATCTTCGGAGTTTCTAATTTTTCGACAGATAAACCACAACTGGGTGGTATCAACTAGGGATATCATAGGGTAGTAAAATTAGGATCCGGTTCCTGACCTTCCAGGGATCGGGTTACCCGAATCCTGAAAGCCTAAATTACGTCATTTTATCGTCGTACCCCCCCCTCCCCCCGAGCGGGGTGAAGGTCGGTCGGAAGCGTCTATAAGAAGGTACCCGGCAGCGATAAGCTTATCTTCTACTGTTGTGAGACAAAACCTAGCGTTCGGCGGCCACCCATTCCGTCATGTCCTCTTCCGTGACGTCATCGCAACTTGGAAGTTGCTTGAACAATGACGCAAACACAGCAGTGTGATTTATATCGCATCTTCGTCTGAGGGAACCTAAGTTTTGAAGGCGGGAAGGAAATTGGTTCTCTCTGGTCTCAGCGCCCATAAGAATTAGCATGGTACGAAAATGTAACTCGCCGTATCTTTTGACTCGTGCAAAAGAAATCTAAACCAATAACATCACAAGATGCATAATTCTGTGAAGAAGATGATGGCATTCTACTTTGCTCGATGACGCTTCCTAAATTCAAACTATTATGAGTTTAATGGACCCATGTTTGCGCGCTGTCGCAAATGTACTCTGACTGAGCGGCAACCTAAGCGAGACGCAGCCACGTTGTGTGCAGCTGTGGCATCCTCGCATACCACGCGCCTGTCCATGGTTGCTAAATGTACTTTTCATTCAAGATTTTGTTGGCACATTAAAGGATATTTTATTAGTAATGTATAATCTAGTACAACCCAGTGACCTCACAGTAGCCACAAAGCAAGTCGGATACCAAATGTTATGCTGATGCCACGGACAAAATGTTTTTACGTGCTTTTTCATGAGCAGTTTGGAAGGTTTGGCAACAGTGTAAATGTAGAGTTCACTTCGACTCAAAACAAATGTCATTAATATTTGTGATAGAGCAGAGTTATGTATATCCACGCAAAGAGGAAAGATTATAGTTTCTTACAGTATGAATATTATTCCGGTCCGTGGTCGGGTTCTCGCGCTATCGCTTACGAAACATTTAGCACGGGTTAATCGCCTATACCACGCTGACCGGAGAGAACCAGACAACGCCCACTTAGGTTCCCTATAGCGGCGGGTGGGTGGGAGGGGGAGGGGGGTCGCCGGCCGGCCGGCCAGCCAGCCTCTCTCGACGGGCCGGGCAGCCGGCATTCTGCACCGGGCGAGGCGGCCGCTTGGTGGTCTATGGGGGGGTGCGCGCAAACAGCGGAACAGCCGGCGACAAAGGAATTCTTCTGATATCGCAAGCCGGCCAACTGGGAGTTGACTTGAGACGGAGGGAGCGTGATTTAACTCATTTTTTGACAATTACAATGTATTTAAAGGACAGTATTGCCATTTATAGTGGTTATTTCGCGTTTCAATATAGATTTCGGTGTTATTGCTCAGTAAACGGCAAAGTAGGTGTTATTTCGCGATTCAATATACATATTTTTGGGTTCCTAACCACACAATTCGTCCACATTTTGCAAAAAAATACGACATTTTAACAATTCGCGTAAAAAAATAACGCGAATTTCCCGGGTCTCTAGCGATAGCGGATCCATACCACATTGTTTCTAAAAAGTATTGATATAACACATAAATATGACATTTTTCAATGAAGTGCCCTATGTGTGTCCCAAATAACAAGATTCTATCATAAAATTTACGTGGTTCATATTAATGTGTATCGGCCATCTTCTAAAATGGCCACCATTGGTGCCATTGTCTTAATTAGTTTGACATGGCCCTGTTTAAGAGTCATTTTTCAATGACATGTTATAAGTGTGTACCAAATTTCAACATTCTGTCATAAATTTTCAAAAATAAGTTTTGTGACCACCTTGTAAAATGGCCGTCATTGGTGTCGTGGTCGTGGGGCAATAATGAGATTGCCCTATATAGTCAATTATCCAATTACATTTTCGTATACTGGGTGCCAAATTTTATATGTCTATCATGAAACGCACAATTTGACGATAATGCACCTTTATGCAGGACTAATAATAATATGTATTTCCCTATAAATAATCCCACAATGTTACCCAGGATGACCAAATTGGCAAATTCAAATCATTTAATTAGAAATTTGTTGGAGAATCCAAATATAAAGTCAGATTTATTACACATGTTGTCAAAAGTATGTAAAATGTATGAAAACCAAGTGCGTGCACTTCTCGTATGCCCAAAAGAAGATGGAGTCGTAAAAAAAACTTAGGCCCGGGATGCCAGAGGTTTACCCAAGATTGTTTATCCTTAAGGTATACCCTAACAGGATCAAAGGAGAAAATCTATAGAGGTCGAAATTCATACGAGACTTATGGCCAGGGACAGCGCTAGTGATAAGAGCATCGAGCTATCATCTGACACTGCTCACCGCACAATTGTATTGCTTGTCATGTAGCGTTCGGCCATTGTTATCTACGAAGACAGTCCAGAATATGAAATGGGTGTGTTTTTTCATGCTCTACAACTTTTATTTGAAACAAATTTTCATCGGATCGTTAGTTTCTACTTTATATTGATAAATATGCGAAAACTATTCCAATAATTGAAAGAAAAAGAGTTAAAGTTTCCATCATGGGCCGTAGGTCGCCAGATAATCAAAGCAGGGCGCACCAAATGCTTTAATCGTTTCTTTGAAAACAATTTAAAACAAATTTGAGCTATTTCGGTCCAATACTTCGCTCAATATAGCTAATTTTTCATTCTTCGACAAAATTTAAAAAAATGAAAATTGATTTTCAAAATGGCGGATAACCCGCAACCGGATTTTTTGGGATTCTGTTGGGGATGTTCAGGAGACCCACCTTAATAAATCCCAAGCGGTCCCTGCTTGTTTTTTTGAATGCGTGGGTCATATCACAACGGCCCTGTACTAATATCCAAAGTGTTCTTTCCTAGTCCACTTTCTCCAAGTTTTACGCATCGCCTCAACTCGCCCACGAACACGACCGACGTCCAACTCCAACTCTCAAAGCTCTCACTGCACACTGCAGACAAAAGCCGCTCTCAACAATCCAAAATACGATCGTAGCGTTATGATAACCAATCAAAGACCAGCACACAGCGTCATTAATCTGAACTAGGTCCAAGCAAATGTCCGGGTGACGCATCATGCGAAAATGACGAAATATGACCTTGGCATTTTCTAGAATTTAATAAAATAGATTGACATAGATTTTATATTAAAATTGTTATACTTAAGTGAATCACATGATTCTTTTTATGAAATAAAATGAAATTTTCTCTAGTTTCTGATTTAAATCAAACCCGTTCTGTATTATTAGTATTTAATTAGTTTATACATGGTTTACACATTTAAACCAGTTGCCTCAGTAGTAGTCTGGAACCAGCTCATGAAAAACACACAGCTCTCCTTCCACTGACCAACGACATCGACTTCGAGATACAAATCGATCTTCGAACGACCAATGCCAAAAGACCTAAGTACACTCAGGGAGAGGCCGTATAGTCTCAATACATATCCCATATACATATTGTACTATATACATGTTAGTAGACTGAAATAAAATAAACACCTTATCAACCTTTTTTTAGCCATTCATTATGTTTTGCCTATCATCACCGACACACCTTCGAAAAAGGTTTGCACGTTGATTCTTTTGCCATAAAACTGAAGTCTATCATCGACTTCCGCACCATGTCCAACCTGTCTGTGTTATTCAAAATGCTGGAGCGTGTCATCCTGGTGGTCAAGTTTTTAAATATGCGTTTACAGCCACAAGCCCCGTCAAAACGTAAACCTATCCCACCTCATTTAGGTGACTTGAAAAAAAGCAAGTTTTTAAATCAAAACGTACGTTGTGGGATAAATGTGTGTTGAGTCGAAGCTTTGTGAATTTAAAACAGCCCCCAACCAATCAGAATTGCTTATTATTATGCCTAGAGTGACTTGGTGGGTCACGTAACTATCTGAACATACGTTTTGAGCCGAATGCAAGTTTTCAAATCACAACGCACAATTCGAAACGTACGTTTCCACCCATGGCTGAAAAGCTTGTAGTTTGATAATTTGTATGAAACGTTTGACTCGAACCATACATTGTGATTTAAAAACTTGCATTCGGCTAAAAACGTACGTTTTGGTAGTCAGTGACTGCATAGGTAGATTTAAAAAACTTGGGCCCCTGGTCCATCTCCAACGTCACATAGACGACTCCAACCTTCTCCCAGACGAACAATTTGGATTACGAGCAAAGCACTCCACAATACAACAGCTAACGAGCACAGCAAACAGAACAGCGGCTGTGTGTCAGCGGCGGTATTCCTTGACGTCTCAAACGCATTTGATCGTTTGTGGCAATTCGGACTCATTCACAAACTTGTAGGTCTACACTTTCAGTTCCCAGATTATCTTGTCCTGCTTATTCAATTTTTCCTTAATGAGCGAACTTTCTACGTATCCAAGAATTCTTGTCTCCTCCTCACGGGGCCATTGCCAGAGTACCTCAGGGTTGGGTGCTAAGCCCAGCCTTATTTAATGTCTTCACAGCCGACATGCCTCCTCTGCCGGAAGGTGTAATCTTGGTTATGTTTGCTGATGACTTTGTGGCTCTGTCAGCTAACCGTCGCACGTGGATCGCAGTACGTGTTGGACAACGTTACCTTTACACTGTTTCTGACTGGTAAGCACCAGGGTCTACAGCATACCAGGGGAGAGGCTTCGAGCCCCACGACCATTCCCCAAAATAGTCAGAATATTTATTGTGAATTAGATCAATTTTGTAAAATTACACAAATTTTTAAAATTTCATTATATCGATATCGATGACAAAATTTGTGTGCGATATCGAAATTAGAATGTTCCTAGCCCAGCCCTTGTTATGATAAACTGATAACGTAAGTTTTGTATTTGACACACAGATGACGAACAACTGGAAGCTGGCCCACCTGGCTGCTGTCTGGGGTCTCAACAAGGCTCTCGAGTCTGACCAAGACTTCTACGGCCTGTGTACATCCTACTCCAACATGCTGGATGTTGCCCATCATTACGGGGATATGGACATCAGCTGGAGGCTCGAGAACGGGGCCATGAAGGTACAAATACAATGTGTTCCTTGCTGTGGACACTTCATACCTCCCTCTATCAACTCAACTTGTAACTTGGGATAATGGAGGATAAATCAGAACTAATAGTTATCATTAGGTCTGTTTGTTGGTGGACCTAGTGTTAACACTCAAAAAGCCTGTCTACACTCTACACTGGCTTTTGGTCTGGTGTAATGAACACTAGTTTTAACACTGAAGCGAACGAACGGGCCAAAGTGACTCATTTCAGAAAAGTGTGTGCGAACGAACAAACCTATTACCACTTTATAGGGACTTATTTGATATGGCAAAATAAAAAGATAAATATTGTTATATAATCATACAAATTGTATTTCTCTTGTTCGAGTATTTTGTTTTTAAATTATCGTCCCGTAAAATCTCTGCGTAGGTTAGTCACTCTCTCCCATGCCTTTCAATTAAAAAAAGTAAACAAAGTTGATGTAAACGTTTCCTGAATATTAATTTTTCACAGATATTGAACGTTTCCCTCCATAATATTGTTTTTGTAAAAACGTACCCATTTAATATTTGTTTATCCATCTCTACTTTGAACATGTGTTATTTTACAGGTCTGCCACCGCAAGACCTCGTGTGTGGAGAGCCAAGAGCTACAAGCGGTGGCGCGGCTCTACTACGCAGTGTTCACGTCGCGGCTGCACAGAGCGGAGATCGATCACGCTTGTAGTCTGGGATACAAAACACTTCGGATCATAACCGCTATCCATGCAAATCATCTCAGGCTGCAGATGCTGCCCCCTCTTATTCAGGTGCGTTACACACTCTTGTGAAGGACATACATTGTTGTGGTTTTCAAATCTTTGATTCTGGTGCTCTCGTTCATTATTTCTTTTTGGCCATTATTTTCTTATATTTGGCATTGACTGGGTTTGTTCAAAGCAGGTTTATTCACACACCCTATTGGTGACATTGGTAGGTAGACTCTAAATTAAAGTTGCCATTCGATTAACCCCTTAGCTTAACATTATAAACCAATGTTGTGCTATAAAATACTATTTAAAATCAAAATTATGAAGAGAAAAAACAAAAACAATCAAACTTTCTTCCCCTTTTCAGAAATTTTATCGGATCTTATCCCACATTGACATTTAAGCGCCCACCGCATTTTTTTCACCTCCCCCCACCCCCATCACCTACACAGTCATAGTATTTCGTGAAATTTTTAGAATTAAAAAACAAGGCCCAAGTTCAATATTTTATTTCCCTGAATTGTAATTTTGGCAGAATTCATCTGACATTCACATAAGCCTTCATTACCCCTCCCTCCCTCCCTCCCCAAGTGGTGGAGCTCATTGGAACTCCACCCCCACATTTTTATCATTCCAAAAAATCTCAACAAATGAAAATGAAAAATTATTTCCCCACTGGTAATTTTGTCGGATTATTTCCAACCTTGACATCACCAACCTCTTACAAACTTCCCCCCACCCCTTGCCCAACTACCCCCAACCCCCAAAAAATTCTTTACCTTTCAGGTTATTTGTTTGTATTTTATCTGTTATTGACATTTAGCCACCTACGACCCCCTACCAAAGTCACTCCTCCCCCCCTCTCCCAACCCCGCCCCCACCCTCCCCAATTTTTTGGTTGTAATTTTAAAAAGTTCAAAGTAGGCCTACCTATTTAACTTGGCCTTTTAGGTAATTTGAATGGTTCTAATCCAAACTTGACATTTGCTCCCCCCCCCCCCCCCACCCACTATTCCCCAGAATCACTTCCCCCCTAAACATTTCCTGAAAAAAAAATCATTTAATATTAAAAAATCAAACAACAACTTTAAATTAGCTGCAGTTGTCATCAGCAGGTGAAAAGTTTTGTCGTCCCCAGCTCTTCAGGCTGGGATTTATGTTCTCTTTGCTTTCCCAACCTGTCAACCCTTCTCCAATCACACAATATATTCAAAATTTGATTCCTCTCCCAAGCCATTGTTTCACATGCCATCCACTATTGACAATTGACATAGCAATACCCCCGACGCCCGTCTGGCAGACATGGTAGTATGGCTAGTGGTTAAGGGCCAGTTTTTCTAGTGACATAAATAGGGCAAGCCGTCAAATCCTTGCCCATTTTCTGGGTGTTAACTTACCTAATATGACTTTAAACTTAAAATGTGCCTTTTAGAACAAATTCAAGATTTGCCGAGTGAGTGTCGTTGGTGTCAGTTAAAGTTTGAATGATCTTTTGACACTTCTCGGTGGCCATTTTGCATGTGGACCCACACTAGGGTGACCAGAACGTCCCGGTTTTCCCAGGACAGTCCCGGTTTTCGGTATCTGTCCCGGTGTCCCGAGAGACACCACCCGGGACATGTAATTGTCCCGGATTTGTCACAACAAATAAAATCTCCTATTTTCCGTGAAAATTCGTTAATTTCACTTTTTCAGTATTCTTTGAGCGCGAAGCGCCGTTCTTTTTTAAAAGTAACCACTCGCGCAGCAGACAACAGAGTATTCTTGCAACGCGAGACGCGACCAAAGAGGCCGCGCTCGCCGCCCCCCCAACGGCCCAACCCACTCCACTCTCGAGAAGCAAGTTGCAACCTTGAGACAGCCTAGGCAGAGGCTATCCTACTGTGCAGTGCACGCGGGGTTGTTTCGTGACTTTCGTCAGTCTCGCTCTGATTGAGCTACTGTTCGGTTGTGTTGTGTCTGTCAGTGATATTGTGCCGTGTGAGTAGGAAGCATTATGCCGAAACCGAAACGGAAATGTTCGTTTCAAAGAAAATATTCGGCCGAGTGGCACTTCATTAAGAAAGGACTATTTATAATTTGCTGGGACCTGACTTTTCTACTTGCACCACACTCTCAAAGCAAAGGCCAACCCCCAACCCAACCTGTCTCAGATTCTCACTACAGGCTATCTTGGGGGAAAAATTACCCCAAAAATTTTCCGCCTCCGGCGGCTGGGGCTTTCGCCCCAGACCCCGGTTAGCCCACGCAAGTCCATACAAAAACGAAAGTACATGTGTCCCGGTTTTTACTTTTAGGATTATGGTCACCCTAACCCACAACAAAATATTGGTGGCTTAGTAAGCCTTCTTCTTACCTAATAAACAACATACACACTATTATGGTGTGTATGTCGTTTATTAGGTCATGTAACAATCATGTAATAATACATGATGCTTAATAATCTCCAAGGCTAAAATTATTATTTTAGTTATTTTTTAGACTATACACATTCATTTGATTTAAAACAAATAAATAAAAACATTTGTAACATCAACAATTGCTTTAACAGTTGGCAACATTGTTTAAATATAAAGGACCAATGAGAGCTCACTTCAATACAATTCTTTCAAACAAAAATCCACAAATAGTTTTTCATTTAGCTGTCACTGGATAGGCCTATAGCTAGGGCTGGATAGAGTTTCTGATTCAGGTATGCCCTTCATCCTAGAAATCTTTTCAACTCCTCTTTCGACATTACCTACTTGATCCTTATGAAGTCGTTAAGGTGTAAGCATCTAAAAGACCACTTTAATTTGAACAACGTCAATAATATGACCTAATAATTCAGCTGTCAAAGTACTTCCAGTGCTCCAAAATCAGGCGGCCATTGCATGTTAGCATTTTTAGTTTTTCTACATTGGTTGTGCTGAGTTGATCGCGTTACCATTTAAAGGTCGTTCAATCATAGAGATTAATACCTGCTCTAGGCTGATTTTGAGTCTAACCTTGATTCACTTCTGACGCCTAGTGTACAACAGGGACAATCCCAGTGTTCTTTGATTGTTCAGAAGAGAATGTGGTTGCAGCTTGCCTAGAAGTTAATTGTATGAAATTCTTACGAGTTACATATATCTTTTTTACTAAATAAGTTAGTCATGGTTTTTAATCGGAAACATCAACAGCGAATATATACTCGGTTCTTGGTATGCAGGCTCTGATAAATCGTTGTCGTCTCCCGGAGGCCGTGTCGCTGCTTCAAGAACTCGAGTTTGCCTCGGGCGAAGACTCGGACAAGTCCGGCCGCACGTGGTACCACGCTCTGTGCCTGGACTTCCAGCTGGACACAGGCTACACCGTGATGCCGTTCATCCGCTGCGAGCGCTTCTTCAAGGAGGAGGGGGAGAACCAGCTCAGCGTCAGAGATCCAGACGCACACTTGCGCTTCTTCACCAATATGTGGCTCTGGTAGGTACAGGGAACAATCAATACTGGCTCTTTAATTGGTCTAAGTAAATATTTGCGTATTATTTTGATAAAAATACCTAAAATAATGTGTTCTTGTTTTTGTTATTAGTAATATGAGACCACAAAGTGGTAAGCAAAAGAAATGCAAAATATTCACTATATTGTTTTTATTTTCATTAATAGAAACAAACAATTTCTATTTTTCAATAAAAAAATATTCAGTACAGGACAGTACAGTGGCAATTATGTGTTTCTCCCATTCCCAGCAAGTCCTGCCATTTTTTTCTTGTATGATTTTCATAGTTACACGATAGTAAATCTTGCCCGGCTAATGTTTTTATGACTGGTAGTACAATTCTGCATTGTAAATTGGAATTTGAAATTTCAGGCGGGCAGACAGGGCAGTTTTTGGGATCACAAAGTCACAAAATTGCCAAATTGCTAAAATGGCAAAAGAAACTAGAAAGTAATGCATTGTTTTCCCTTCAACACTTTCAATTCAACCCATGCCTTCTTTTGTCAGGAAATGTGTGGTTGACAACGGGAAGGAGTACAGACTGGTGCATTTCTTATGACTTCTTGTGTACAGCACACAAAACATAACAATTTTTTCTTCCCCTGGTACAAATGCTAACTTTGTTTTGAAGAAAAAAACTGTATCGTGCAAGACACTTATAAAAAAAATCCAAGTTATTCAGTTTATGGACAAGAATATGCGTTAAAAATAGAAACAAAAATGAGCCTTCTCACCCAAAAATTATGAGCAGAAATATGTCCGGGGTATACATCATAAATTTCACTACAATTGTCTATATTGGGCATACCGCTCAACCCAAAAATTATTAGAAAATAGAATCAAAATTTGTCAATGTCAGATGATCATTTTTGATAAACTTTGTCTGTTGTTTTGTTATTTTTTAATTTTTTTAAAATAATAAGACTGATAGATCAACCTTAATATAGGCCTACACATTTTCAATGTTTAAAAAAAAATATACGTATTATAAGGCCCTATTGGTAACTAATTATTTCTTATGAAATTTACTAAAACATAACCAGTTTGAACTGAACTGCTATTTTTAGGAGAGTTGAATCGAACCGAAAACTGAACTGAAATAATTGTTTTGAAGTGAAAATCAAACTGAATTAAAAATAATTTTTGGTCTGATGCACTGATTTGGACAATGCGCTGCAGTTTCTGTGCAATACACTGGAGTTGTTGTATTTGGGCAGTAAGAATGACAATTTAGAGAAAAAACGTTGCACTATTTTTGGCAGTAGGTAAGAGTATTTATTTATATTTTATTATTTGTCCAGAACCTTAATAATGCTGACAATATACTTATATGGGGGAAGTCATTGGAAGAGGTACAACAGAAAGTGGAGAAATGGAATGAATGTACGCAAGGATTTGGACTTGAGATAAGCATTGACAAGAGTTAAGTGATGGTTATGGGGAAGAAGAAGTATGGGAATAAAACAAAGATTGTACTTAGAGGAGAAGAACAAGTAGAAACACAGATGTTTAAATACTTGGGCAGCATAATCTCCACCGATGGTAAAATAGACGCGAAGATTGCAAGGCGTACGGGTATCTCACATGAAAAGTATGCAGAAGGACAGGATTCCGAAGATGCAGTATGAACAAGACGCAGGAAACAAACAGAGAAAAAGAGGGAGGCCCAGACTGTGATGGGAAGAAGCTATAGCAATGGATTTGAAAAGGAGAAATGCTGCTTGGGAAAGGATTAACCAGGAAAGATGTTGGAAAGAACAAAAAATATTGCAAAAACTGGTGGAGGTCCCTGAGGAAGAAGACAGTGAAGAGGAAGAAAAAGATGATGTGGGAGAAGCGTCAGGCATGGCTAGCCGGCTTCGATAAGCCCGGGGAGTCAAGAAGTGGTGGGAACCTCCCACCCCCTACCCGACTTAGTTGAAAATAGGGCTCGATATTGATTTGTTTGTTATTTCCACTCTTCCTTTAGCACAATGTTGCCCAAAAAAAAACATGAATGAAGTATGTAGTAGTAGACTTTCAACTACAATGTAATAACTAAAGTAATCACGTATTTTGAAAGAGGCAAACTTTGCCATCCAGAACAAGCAATGTAGCAACCTATGCCTAATAATGGATTTTATTTATATTGCAAACTGGCATCACCTTCTTTCTGACTACCTTTTGCGGTGTTTATGTATTAAAATATCAGTAATAAAACATGTAATATCTTGGCCAATATTAAAAATTATAGGACTAATGTTTTTCTTTTATTAATTGGTAAGATCATTATGAAGTTATGGCATCAGCTGTGTGTGTGCAGGTGTGTACGCAATGAGGACTGGGAGGCGGCCACGATGTGGATCCCGCACACTCGCATCAAAAACCAAAGTCTCGACACCGACGACTCGATGTCCAACGTGATGTCAGCTCTGCGTCTTCTCGAGGGGCTGATCCTCTACATTGTGGGCAAGGTCGACAACCGGAATATAAAGGCGATCTCGGAGACCTACGTCGAGATATCGGTGCTGCTGGAGCGGCTGGAGAAGGCCACAAAGACAGTGAGGATCGCACTTCCCAGGTAAGCGCCTGGTTCTGTATAGTGTCAGGAGAGGATGGTGATAGACCTACGTCGAGATATCGGTGCCTGGGAGCCGGCTGGAAGGGCCCAAAAACAGTGGGTTTGATGTTCAGGAAGTGGTGGTCTGAAAAGTCAGAGATTGTGTAGGGCTAAAGGGCCAAAAATTGGTGGGAATTCTGGGAAGGCCCGCGTAGTGTCGGAAAGGAATGCCTTTCGTATAGTGTCGGAGAGGTGGGAAGACCACGTCGAGAATCCATTCCGTTGGGGGGGCCCGGGAAGGAAAGGGGCAGTGGGGGATAGACTCCCTAGTCGGTTCTGTTGTTTGGAGGGATGGGAAGCCAAGCGAGTATACTTCCCGGTAAACGCTGGGCAAAGCAGTGAGGATGGTTGATAGGGGGTTTCGATAGTGGTCCTGGAGGGTGGGAAGGCCCAAAAAAAAGTATCGTGCCTCGGAGCGCCCGGAAGTTCCAAAGGCAGTGAGGAGGCACTTCCAGATAACGTCTGGTTCGGGGTTTGTCGGAGAGGATGGGGAGACCACGTCGAGATATCTTGCTGTGAGCGGTAAGGACAAAAAAATGAGGATGACTTCCAGGTATCGGTGCGCTGGGTTGTGGGAAGGCCAAAGGAGTGATGGACTCGGAATTCGGTTGCGGAGCGGTTTGGGAAGGCCAAAGCATGAAAAAGGATCCCTTCGCGGAAGCGCCCGGGGGAAGGCAGTGAGAGGGTTATAGCCCTGGGTTTTGATTCGGGGTGGTAGAGCGCTGGAAGGGCCGACGGGGAGAATCCCCCAAGAGCCTGGTCGTCATTCAGGAAGGTGGTTTGATAGATTCGGAAGAAGGATGCTGCTGGGGCGGCTGGGGAAGGCCGGGCGTGGGAGCACCCGAGGGGAGCGCCTTTGGTATGTTGGGTTTTGGAGAGGAAGGGGGGTTAAACCTCGTCGAATTGGTGGGTGGAGCGGCTGGAGAAGGCCACAAAGCAGTGAGGATCGCATTCCCAGGTAGGCCTGGTTTATGTTAGGTAGGGATGTGATAGACCTACGCCCAGAATCGGTGCTGCTGAGCGGCTGGAGAAGGCCACAAAGACAGTGGGATCGCACTTCCCAGGTAAGTGCCCGGTTCTGTATAGTGTCAGGAGAGGATGGTGATAGACCTACTCGAGAATTCGGGGCTGCCTGGAGCGACGGAGAAGGGAACATTCCCCCTAGGCGCGTTCCAGGTCAGGGGTTTTGTACTGTATTGTGTCGGAGGGGGTGAAGGCCACAGCGAGAATCGGGCCCCCCAGGGGGGAAAAACGCCGTTGTAGGATCGCCTTCCCGGGGAGGTGGTTTAAATACGGAGGGTTCGGTGCTACGGCGGAACCGCCCTGGAGCGCCTATAATTTTAATGGAGAAGGTGGTGATGACCCCTCCAGGTTTGGGCCTGGCTGATGGGTCGGAGGAGGAAGACCCACGTCGGTTCGTGGCGCTGGCGTTAGGGCCAAAAGGAGTGAGGGCTCTGAATATCGGGTTACCAGGTAAGGCCACAAACGTAATCCATTAGGTAAGCGCCGTTCTGTATTGGCAGGAGAGGATGGTGAAGAATACCCAGAATATCGGTGCTGCTGGAGCGGCTGGAGAAGGCCAAAAGACAGTGGGGATTAAGCGCCTGTTCTGTATAGTGTCAGGAGAAGATGGTGATGACCTACGTCGAGATATCTGTGCGCTGGAGGGCAGAAGGAAAAGACGTAGGTGCCTTTCCGGGATGGCCGGGTTGTATATGTCAGGAAGGTGGTGGAAACTAAACCACAAATACGGGTGGGGGGTCGGCAACCCCAAGAAATGGGTTTTGATTAGGTAAAGGCCGGGTTTTTGATAGGTTAGGCCCGAATGGTGTGACCCTGAGAACGGGGCTGGACCCCTGGAAAGGCCTTTACAGTGTGAGATGGAGTTCCCAAGGGCAGTCCCGTCTGTTAGGGCGGAGAAATGGAAGACCATGAGGATCCTCGTGAGGCCTGGGAAGTGCCAGAGTGAGGATGACTTCCGTAAGTGGATTCTGTTTGTAGGGAGGAAGGGCCCAAAAACCTAGTCGATTCGGGTGGGCTGGCGGTAAAAATGGCCAAAAAAAAGTGAGGATGACCTACGTAAATTCGGGGTGCCTGGGCTGTAAGTGCCCCAAAAAATGGGATGACCTCCCGGAATCGGTTCTGGAGTGGCGGAGAAAGGAGAGTGAGGACCACTTCCCCCTAAGTGGCTGGTTCTGTTTGGGGCGGAGAGGAGGGAAGACCAGTGAGATATCGTCTGGAGCGGCTGGTTTGGGCAAAGAAGTGGGATCACCTCCCAGTAATCTGGTTCTGTTGGGGGGTCGGAGAAAGGTGGAAGACCAGTGAGATACTTCCCCAGGAAGGGGTGGTGGTAAAGCAGGAGGATCGACCCCCAGTCGGGCCTGCTGGAAGCGGAGGAGGAAAGACCGAGGGCCAATTCGTGCGCTGGGGCCCGGAAAGGCCAAAGAGTGAAACCACTTCCCAGGTAACGTTGGTTTTGTAGTGCGGAGAAGGAAGACCAGTGAGATTCTTCGGTGGGGGGCCCGGGTAAGGCAAGGATGGGATGACTCGCAGGTAGGGCTGCTGGAAACGGCGAGGAAGGTAAAGACCTAGTCGAATTCGGTGTGCTGGGCGGTGGGAAGGCCAAAGAATGGGATGACCTTTCCCCTAATGCTGGTTCTTTTAAGGTCGGAGAGAGCTAAAGACCAGGAGATTTTGCACTCCCGGAGCCGGTTGGTAAGGCCAAAGAGTAGGTACTCCAGGGGAGACTGTTCTGATGGCGGAGGGAAGGCCAAGACCCTAGGGCCTCCCAGGTACGGCCTGGTTGGAGGGCGGAGAAGGAAAGGGAAAGTGGGAATCGCCTTCCGGGAGCCGGCTGTATAAGGCAAGAAGGTGGGATGACCTCCCGGTATCCGGGTTCTGGAGGCGGAGAAGGAAAGAGTGATGACGACCAGATTCCCCGGGGGTGCTGGTTCTGAAGGCAAAAGAAAGGTAGCCCAGTAAATTCTGTGTGCGGGGGTGGGTGGAACCCCAAGTTTGAGGGTACTTCGCTAGCGCCCGGTTGATGGCAGAGAAGGATGGTGGATTCCCAGGGCGGTTCTGTGTGCGGAAGGGTGGGAAGGCCAAACGTGAGATCATTCGGTAAGCGCTGGCTGAAAGGCAGGAGGAGAGAGGATTGGTAACCACGTCGGTATCGGTATGCGGAGCGGATGGAGAAGCCACGGGAATAGGTGCCTTCGGCTGGAGGCCCAACGTAGGGGCACCCGAGGATGGTTTGATAGGTTAAAAAGATACCTCTGGTTGGTGCTCTGGAGGGAGCACAAAGACAGTGGGATCGCATTCCCAGGTAAGGCCTGGTTCTGTATAGTGTCAGGAGAGGATGGTGATGGACCCCACGTCGAGATATCGGGGCTGCTGGAGCGGCTGGAGAAGGCCAAGACAGAGGTGAGGACGACTTCCGGTGTATGAGGGGTGGTTTGTATAGGTCGAGAATTGGTGTGGGGCCCTGGGGAACCCGAGCGGTTTAGAAGGCCCCCAAAAGCCTGGGTTCGTATTCCAGGAAGGGTGGGGAGATATGTCAGAAGGTGTGTAGACCCCTGAGAACGGGGGTGAGTCCCAAACCCCAAAAAACGGGTCGATTCCCAGGAAGTGGTGGATTTTGTATGTGTCTGAGGTTTGGGAAAGGCCACCGAAACTGTGTGCAGGACCGGCTGGGAAACCCGGTCTGATGTGCCCGGGAGGGTGGTTCCTGTATAGTGTCGGAGGGTGGGATAGCACCAAAAAAAGGAATCGTGCTCGTGAGGCGGTCTGGAAAGGCCCAAAAAAGGAGGTGATGACCTTCCAGGGAAGGTAGGTTCTGTTGGGGCGGGGGAGGGAAAACTAAGTGAGATATCCTTCGAAAGGGCTGGGAAGGCAAAGAAGGAGGTGATCGCACTTCAGGTAACGGCCTGGCTGTAAAGGGCGGAGAAGGGAAGACTAGTCCAATTTCGGTGTGCTGGTCCTGGAAAGGCCAAGGAAGGAGTGATACCCACTTTAGTAGCGCCTGGCGTGGAAAGGCCCAAAAAGGTGGGATGATCGCAGGTAACGGTGCTGTGCTGATGGCTGGGAGGAGGACAGACAGGAGATCGGTTCGCGGAGCGCCCGGTCTGAAGGCAGGAGAGGATTATGGGACCACGTCCAGGTATGTTGTTCTGGGGAGGGTGGAGAAGGCCCAAAGCGAGATCTTCCGGTGGGGCGCTGGTTCGGTTAGAGGTCAGAAGGATGGGATGACTACTCAGGTACGGTGCTCGGACGTTGGGGAAGGAAATGACGTGAGATCGACTTCCCGGAAGGCCCGGCGAAAATGCAGAGAGATTCGATAGCCGGTCGATATGGGGCGGGAGGCTGGGAAGACAAAACAGAAATCGGCCCCCGTAGCCGGCTGAAGGCCAGAGAGGAGTGATGACCTTCGCGGAAAATCGGGCTGTTAAAGGCGGAGAAGGAAACAAAAGTAGGATTCGTGTCCGGAAACGTCTGGCTGAATAGGCCCAAAAAAGTGATGACTACCCGGATTTCGTTTGCGGAGGGTGGGAAGGCACAGACGTGAGAATCGGGCCCCCCGGGAGGTCGGCTGGAAAGGCAAAGAGGAGGTGATGCCTAACGTCGGTTCTGTGTGCGGAGCGGTGGAAGGCCAAAACGTAGGAAACGCCTTCCGGGAAGCCCGGCAGTTAAAGGGCGGAAGGTGATGCCTGGTTTTGTAATGTCGGGGTGGTTGACCTGAGATAGGCCCAAAAACGGGGAGGAAGGGACCAGTAACGCCCCGGTTCATGGTCAGAAAGAGGAGAGGATGGTGATAGACCTACGTCGAGATATCGGTGCTGCTGGAGCGGGTTGGAGAAGGCCCCAAAGAAGTGAGGATCGCACTTCCCGGTAGTGCTGGTTCTGTATAGTGTCAGGAGAGGATGGTGATGGACCCACGTCGAGATATCGGCTGCTGGCTGGGAGCCCAAAAAAAGGCCACTCCCGGAAAGGGGGTCGATATTCCCCGGGAGTGGTATCTGGTCGTATAGTTCGGAGGGATGGTGAAGACCACCAGAACGTGGGTGCGGCCCGGGAAAGCCCGGGGAAATGAGGATGGGATTAGGTAAGCGCTGTCGTATGTGCGGGAGGGGTGAAGCCACCGGGAAAAGTCGCTCCCGGAGGGCTGGGGGGCCCAAAAATGGATGCAAGGTAAGCCCTGTCAGTATAGTGTCGGAGGGTGGGATAAACCACCAAAACGTTTTGGGGGCGGCATCCCGGTAAGGGCCCGGAAATAGGATGATTGGTAACCCTGTCATTATGGTGTCGGGAGGGTGGAAAAACGCCCAAAAACGGTGGGCTGCCGAGTGGCAGGGAAGGCCCAAGCAGGAGGGAAAGACTCCCGGTAGTGCGGTTCTGGTTGGGGCGGGGGAGGTGGAAGGACACGTGGGGTATCGTTTCGGAGGGCCCGTTTGGGAAGTGCCCAAAAAACATGGGATGACTTTCCCCGGTAAACTGTTCTGTTAGGTCGGAGGAAGGAAGACCAGTGAGGAAACGGGCGCTAGCGGTGAAAGGCCCAAGAAGTGGGGATCGGAATTCAGTAAGCGCGGTTCTGTATGTGTCGGAGGTTGGGGGGAAGACACGTGAGATCGGGCTCTGAGGGTGGAAGGCCAGAAGGAAGTGAGGGTGCCTCTCCCGAGTGATCTGGGTTTTGGAGGGCGGAAAAAGGGAAGACCAGTGGTCGATTCGGTGCGCTGGTCGCTGGAGAAGGCACAAGACGTGAGGGTTCGATTACCGTGGGCCGGCTGAAGGCAAAAGGGGTGAAGGGCCACTTTAGGTACCCTGTGCTGAGGGCGGAGAAGGGAAAGACCAGTGAGGATCGGCTTCCGGTAGGCGGCTGGAAAGGCAGGGGAAAGGGGGGATGACATCCCGAATTTCGGTGTTGCTGGAGGCTGGAGAAACCAAAGACAGTGGTCGCCTCCAGGTAAAGGCCCGGGGAATGTAGGAAATTGATAGCCCTGGTTCTGTTTGCGGAGGGTGGAGACCTCCAAATACGTAGTGCACCTGGTAAGGCCCAAGTGTGGGGTGGTTTAGGGAGGTGGTTTGAATAGTCAGAAGGGGTGTGGAGCGCGGAGAAGGCCGACGCTGAGGAAAGCACAAACAGGGGAGGTCCCTTTTTGGTTTGGCGGTGTGGTTTGCCAGGGGTCAGATTTTCTTGGCTGCTGGGCGGCTGGAGAAGGCCACAAAACAGTGAGGAATCGCACTTCCCCGGTAAACGCCCGGTTCTTTTATAGTGTCAGAGAGGATGGTGATGGACCTAGTCGAGATATCTGGGGCTGCTGGAGCGGCTGGAGAAGGCCACAAAGACAGTGAGGATGCACTTCCGGTAACGTTCCCCGGTAAGCGGAAGGTGGGGATAGGTTCGGGAGAGATATCGGTCGGTACGGCTTGGAGCGGCTGGGGAAGGCCACAAGACAGTGAGGATCGCACTTCCCCGGTAGGCCCGGTTCTTATAGTGTGGAGGATGGATGATAGACTTCGTGAATCGGTGCCTGGAGGGCTGGAGAAGGGACAAACAGTAAAGGTCCGATTCCCCGTAAGGCCGAGTTTGGGATAGTTTGGAGAGATGGGGTGACCCGTCGGAGAAGGGCCCGGACGGTGGAGGAAACCCAGGAGGGGGGTCGATTCCCAGGTAAAATGCTGGTTGATAGGCAGGAAGGGTGGTTTGCCTTCGGCCGGTAGACGGTGCAGCGGACGGGGAGAAGGCCACAAAGAAAGGTGCCTGGTTTGTTGGTTCGAATTGGGAGGAGACAAGGTAATACCGCTCGGAATTCTGGGGCAAGCCTGGGAGAGCCCATAACGTTGGTTCGAATTCCCCGGAAGGTGGTTGATAGTTCCGGAGAATGGTGTGCTGACGCGAGATAGGCGCAGGGGGTGAGGATGCCACAAGGAAATTGGTTCGATTTTCAGGGAGTGATGGTTTATAGGTCAGGAGAATGGTGGTGCACGGCGGAACGGGCCAAAAACGTGGAGGAAGCCACCCAGAAGTGGGTTTTGGATGTCAGGGAGTGTTGCTGTAAGTTCGGAGGGGATGGTAAAAACCACAGAATCTGGTGCATCGGTAAAACGGGCCCGAAGTGAGGAGAAGGTGTGCCGGTTTTGTATATTGTGGAGGTGGGTAGGCCCAAACGTGAGATTCGGGTGCTGGAGGGTAAGGTTTTCCCGAAGTGAGGATGCATTAGGTAGGGCCCCCGTCGATATGGTCAGGGGAGGGGAAGGACAGACCTACGTCGGATTCCCGGTGGGGGGGTTTTTTAAGGCAAAAGAGTGAGGATGACTCCCAGGGAAATGTGGTTTTGTTTGTGGTCGGAGAGGTGTGAAGACCACGTAGGGTTCGGCTTCCCCGGTGAGTGCTGGAAAGGCAAAGACGTGAGGATCGCAGTTCCAGTAGCGTCTGGCTGAAGTGTAGGAAGGGGAAAGACCAGTGAGGATCGGTTCCCGGAGCCCGGTTTGGAAGGCAAAAAAAGGGGGATGACTACCGAATTCGGGCTCGAGGGTAAGAAGGCGGCGTATGATCCAGGAAGTGGTGATAAGGTTTAGAAGGATGGTGTGTACGTTGGAAAGGAAAGGTGTGAGGGTGAAACCCCCGGAAGTGTGGTTTTGTAAGTTCCAGGTAGGATGGTTTGATAGTCGGAAGATGGTGGCCCACGGCGGGAAAAGGGCCAAGACGTGAGAAGGGACCAGGGGAGCGCCTGGTTCTGTATCCCTCAGGAGAGGATGGTGATGAAGACCTACGTTGAGATATCTGTGCTGGTGGAGCGGCTGGAGAAGGCCACAAAGACAGTGAGGGTCGCACTTCCCGGTAAGTGCCCGGTTCTTATAGTGTCAGGAAGGGTGGTGATAGACCCACGTCGAGAGATCGGGGCTTGTTGGAGCGGCCAAAAGGACAAAGACGGAGATCCCTCCGGTAGCGCCTGGTTTGTTTGTGGAGGGGGAGGGGTTGGGGTAACCTCGGAATTGGTGCTGCTGAGCGGCTGAGAAGGCCACAAAGACAGTGAGGATCGCACTTCCCCGGGAAGTGCTGGTTCTGTATATGTCAGGAGGGATGGTGATAGAACTACGTCGAAATATCGGGGCTGCTGGAGCGGCTGGAGAAGGCCCCAAAAAAACATTAGGGATGCCTTTTCGGGGAGTGCCGGGGATGGGGTAGGAAGTGGGATATCCTGTCGTTGGGCGGGTGGAGGGCCGAAAACAAAAACAGTGAGGATCGCACTTCCCCAGGTAGCGCCTGGTTTTTGTAGGAGGAAGGTGGTGAACCCCACGTCGAGATTCGGTGCTGCTGGAGCGGCTGGAGAAGGCCACAAAAACAGTGAGATCCACTTCCCAGGTAAGTGCCCGGTTCTGTATAGTGTCAGGAGAGGATGGTGATAGACCCTAGGTGAGATATCGGTGCTGCTGGAGCGGCTGGAAAAAGGGCCAAAGCCCGTAGGACGCCTTCCCGGGAAGTGTCGGGGGATGGTGAAGAGTCGAAGAACTGCGCGGTACGGGCTGGGAAACGCGAGAAGGCCAAACCCGTGGGACGCCTTTCGGGAAGTGCCGGTTGTATAGTGTCAGGAAAATGTGTGCCTCCTGGAGATTCGGGCAGCAGCGGTGGAGAGCCCCCAAGAGTGAGGCGCCTTTCGGTAAGGCTGGTGTATAGTGTCGAGAGATTGTGCTGTGGGGGGCCCGGGAGGCCCAAGCGGAGGACCAAAGGGCCCAGAGGGGTTTGAAGTTCGAAGGTGTTAAAGTCGAGATCCTGCTCTGGGGTGAGAAGGCCCCGAGAGGGATGCTTAGGTACGCCGGTTTGTGTGCTGGGGGGTGGGAAGACCACGTGAGGGAAACGATTCCCCGGGGATGCTGGGCCCGGAAGGCCCGAAGGATGGGATGCCTCCCGGGAATTCTGGGCTATTTGGGGGGGTGGGAAGGGCCCCCAGAAAGTGAGGACGCCCAGGGACAAGCCTGGTCTGATTCAGGGAGTGGTGTATAGTTCCCGGAGGAAAGGTGGTGCACGCGGAGAAGGTCCGCTTTGGGGTGGGGCGCACCCAAAAAAAGTGGGTCGGGTTCGTTAGTAGCGGGTTGATGGTGGGGGAGGTGGTTAGACCTACGTCGAGATATCGGTGCTGCTGGAGGCGGCGGAAAGCACAGGGCATTAGGAACGCCGGTTCCCCGTAAGTGTTTTGGAATGCGGTAGAGATGGGGATAGATTCGTGGTCTTGGGCGCTGGAGCGGCGAGAAAGGGCCCCCCCAGTGAGGTCGTTCAGGGGAGGTGGTTGAATGTCGGAGAATGGTGTGCCCACGGCGGAAGGCCCAAAACGGGTGGAGAGGCCACAAACGTAGGCATCGATTCCAGGAGCGTTTCCTTCTGATATGGGGTCGGAGGGATGGTGAAGGCCCCAAGAATTTTGGGTCGGACCGGGAGGCCCGGTTAGTGAGGATAGGGAGCCCCCAGTGGCGCCTGGCTGAAGGCCAAAGAAGGATGGGTTGACTTCCCCCTCGGTGTTCTGTGTCGGAGGGTGGAGAAGGCCACAGCGGAATGCCTTCCGTGAGCGGTGAAAGGCCAGGCAGAGGGGTGGATGACCTACGCGTTATCGGTGTTTGTGAGGGCTGGGAAGGCACCAGACAGTGAGGATCGCCTTTCCCCGGTAAGGCCAAACAGTGAGGGGGTTCCCAGGGAGGTGTGTGTATAGTCCGAGAATGGTGTAGCTGAGCGGCTGGTGGGGCCCAAAAGGCCGGGGACGCACTTCCTCCCGTGGCGCCTGTTTCTGTATAGGGGTCAGGAGAGGATGGTGATAGACCTACGTCGAGTATCGGGGCTGCTGGAGCGGCTGGAGAAGGCCACAAAAACAGAGAGGATCGCACTTCCCAGGTAGGCCTGGTTCTGTATATTTGGGAGGAGGTGATAACCTCGTCGGTTCGGGTGCGGCTGGGAGCCCGAGAAAGGGCCCCCTCCAGTGGGTCGCCTTCCCATGTTTAGGGGTTTGTAGTGCAAGGGGGGTATCTCGGCGAGAACGGGGGTAGGACGGCACCCCAAGGGAAATGGTGATTCCCAGTAAGGCGGAAGGTTTGTATAGTGTCAGAAGGGCTGTAGACCTGGGGAACGCGTGGGGGCGCAACCCAAAGACAGGGGTCGATTCCCAGGTGAGGCCTGGTCATAGTGTCGGGGGGTGGGAAGGCCAACGGAGATATCGCTCTGACCGGGAGGCCCAAGATGATGATCGTTCCAGGGAGGGGTGGTGTAGTATCTGTCGGAGGGTGGGAAGGCCACCAGAACGTGGTGGGCCCCGGGGAAGGGCCCCAAAAAGTGAGGAAGACTTCCCCGGGAAGGCCCTGGGTTTGTATGTTCGGAGGGTGGGAAGCCACAAAGTGGTGCTTCGGAGGTGAGGCCCGAAGTGAGGAAGGGGTTTGTGAGCCTGTTTTGTATGGGGCGGGAGGTGTAGAAGGCAAAAGGGTGGGACGGCTTAGAAGGCCAAAGCCTGGGTTTGATTCCCCGGGAGGTGGTATAGGTTTAGGAGTATGGTGTGCCTCGCGAGATTGGCGCAGCTGGGGAAGGCACAAACCCCGTGAGGTCGCCTTTAAGTGAGGGGGTTTTGTAAGTCAGGAAGGATGGTGATGGACCTAAGGCCAAACGTGCGGTGTGGATTCGGTGAGTGCCCAAGCAGTGAGAGGATGATCCCAGGGGAGTCCGGTCTGTGGGGTCGGGGAGGAAGGACAAACGTGAGGAAACGGTCTCTGGAGGGGCCTGGTTGAAGGCAAAGAAGGAGTATGACTCCCAGTAAGTGCCCGCTGGAAGGGTGGAAGGATGGGAGACCTAGGTCGAATTCCCCGGGGGGCTGGGGCCCAAAAAACAGGGGGGATGTAACCTCTCCGGTAATCCGGTCTGTAAGGGCGGAGAGGACAGGTGATGACCTTCCAGGTAAGGTTTCCTTCTGGAGCGGTGGAGAAGGAAAGACCTAGTGAGATCGATTCCCGTGCGCCCGGTTTGGGAGGGCAAGAGATGTGAAGACCAAATTCCAATTTTGGTGGCCTGGGCGTTTGAGAAGGAAAAGACAGTCAGATCATCTTGCTGTGAGGCGTGATTCAGGTTTAAGAATTTGGGAAACCTTCCTGTCGGGTTTGGATGTTTGAGGGTGGGAAGGACCAAAAAGTGAGATCGCACTTGGGGGTGGGCGGCCCAAAAGGTAGGAGATCGGTGATTTTTCTTAGTTGAGGAAGGTGTGTGAGCCTAGGGAAAATCGTGGGTGACGTTTCCAGGAAGGCCCAAGTGTAGGAGACGATGTGACCCTAGTGTATGTGTCGGGGGGGGCTGGAGAAGGCCCAAAACATGAGGGGCAATCAGGTAAGTGCCTGGCCCGTTTGTTAGGAGGGAGGGGGGGGTAGACCCTACTCGAGATATCGGTGCTGCTGGAGCGGGTGGGAAGGCCCCCAAAGACAGTGAGGATCGCACTTCCCAGGTAGTGCTGGTTCTGTATAGTGTCAGGGAGGATTTGGGGAAGTAGTGAGATACCTCGCGGGGCGGCTGGGAGGCGCGTGAGGACCACCCAGTGAGTGCCGGTTCGTAAGTGCAGAGGGTGGTGGGGTAGGTTCAGGAAATGGTGTGCGGGCGCTGGAAGGCTCGACGTGGGAAGGCACACCCAGGTGAGCGCCTTCGTTTTAAATGCCGGGGATGTGTAGATGTGTGATACCGTGTGTGGGCGGGTGGAGGGCCCAAGAGAGGCCACCCAGTGAGGCCTGTCGGTTAGTGCGGGGATTGTAGAAGGTGGAGAAAATCGTCTTGCTGAAGCGGCTGGGAAAGGCCACAAAGACAGTGAGGATCGCACTTCCCAGGTAAAGGGCCCGGTTCTGTATAGTGTCAGGAGAGATGGTGAAAAGACCTACGTCGGATACTTTCTGCTAGCGGCTGAAGGCCACAAGACAGGTGGGGGGGGGATCCACTCCCGGTGAGCGCCGTTCTGAAGTTCAGGGGAAAATTTTGTCTCTGAGATATTGGGCATCGGAGGAAATGGAGAGACCTGGATGCCATAATCCGGTGAGGCCGGTCTTAAGCAAAGGGTTGAAGTCCGGTTTCGGGCTCTCGAGCGGTGAAAGTAAAAACAATTGGGGGGAACTTCCCGTTTAATGCTGTTCTGTATAGTGTCAGAAGGTGTATAGACCACTCGGGTACGTCTGCTGGAGCCTGGGGAGGCCAGCAAGATCGCATTAGTACGTGGTTTAAATAGAAGAGAAAGTGAATAATTTATCAAAATATTGCCTACCCTGGAAAACCAAAATGAATGAATCCACATTCCCGGTGAGTGCCGGTCTTAAATTCGAGGATCTGATCCAGTCGAATAATCCTTCTGCTTGGCCCCTAAAGCCACAAGTCATGGGGGGCACTTCAGGGGGCGTAGGTTGTAAGTCGAGAGTGTATGATACGTGGAAAAGGCCTGGGGCCTGAACCCAAAATGAAAAAACTCCCATGACGCCCTTTTATGGTCAAAGGGGTGGTATGATCGACGGATTGGTCCTTCTGAGCGCTAAAAACCCAAACTGGGCCACCCCCTAGCGCTTTCTTAATGCGGGAAGATGTAAAAACCTAACGCGAATATGGTGCTCGAGCCCTGAGAAGCCCAAATAGTCGATCCCTAAGGCCTTCTGTTATGTCGGAAATTATACCCTAATGAATATTTTTTGTGAAGGTGAACCCAAAACATAACCTTCCCATAACCCTTGATAAGACCTACGTCGAGATATCGGTGCTGCTGGAGCGGCTGGAGAAGGCCACAAAGACAGTGAGGATCGCACTTCCCAGGTAAGCGCCTGGTTCTGTATAGTGTCAGGAGAGGATGGTGATAGCTCATTGCTTTACATGGTCGTTAAATCGATACTTGTCACCAGCAATCTTGACTTGAAGTTTTTCCGTGGTTGTTACGTAGGCCCTACTGGAGGGGAGACACACGGTTTTGAAACCAATTTTGAACTTTTTTTTTCTTCTGGAGTAGTGATGACATCGGGTAGTAAATATTGGAGTCGACTCCGGAGCCTTGGGAACCGGGTAGGAGTCGACTCCCCGATCCACAATTAAAAAAAAAAAAAAAAAAAATTAATTTTTTATGCAAAAGTTATTTTTAGCCCACTACTCTCGTTAAATAAATAATAAATAAATTGTATGAGTCTACCCACTCAGTTATATAACTGATTTTCAGTGGGGTTGCACAACGCTGTCCGGCCATTCCCCCCCCCCCTCCACCCGCTACGTATCACTAGCTTGCTTGTCTCTTGGCCCGGTCAAGACTCTTGCTGATTTGTTATGTTTACGTTTTGAGATAAGATAACGACAAACGAGACAACAAGTGCAATTTCATTCAAAATTTATCAAAAAAAAAAAAACTCTCCTTGAAAGACTCCTTGAAAATGGAGTCGACTCCAACAGGAGTCGGGTAGGAGTCGGGTACCCGAGTACCCGATGTCATCCCTATTCTGGAGCATCACTTGCCTTCTTTTCAATACTCGAACCAAGACTAAATAGCGGCATTTGCTTTATTGACTGATGAATTAATCCAAGGGGGAGAAATCAGTGGGTCCCACTGATTGAACCCATGACCGCCCAAGTTATAGTTACGTAGTAACACCTTACGCATGACCTACCACTGTCTCACTGTTGGTATACTAGTTCATTTTACTCCTTGTATAATTTGTATCAATTTTTCTATCAAAAATGTACTAAAAAGAGTGATTTTCAGTTAACACAACTAACACCTTTCACCTTCATTATTTACTTACTTACCTACTACTTTATGATTACACTTAACACATTATATTATTCACAAACGCAATACTTCACTGCTGAACCGATGGCACCTAGAAGGCACGCTGTTAGCGAATGCTGGATAAGTCGCACTACCTGTGGAGATGCATGAATTGCCCACGCCGATTATTTCTCAGCATTTTTGCAGCGTAGGCCATAAGTTGCACTCTGTCAACGAGCCTCTTGACCTTTGGCAGCGTAACCCCTAATCAAAGCAATAATATTACTCCAAGGGGGATTTAGCCGATTTACCCTTGTGTTTTTTGCCTTTGCTATGTTGAATCACATCTGCAAGAATGCCATGAGCAATACTGAATTTGTGTAGGCATAATTTACTAAACACTTTGCTTTCACTTTCAGAGATAAGCCAGTCAAACTCGGCAAATTGTTCTTTGTCCCATATTTTTAGGTACATGTACATTAATTTCCTCTTTTTATGTGATTCATATTTTGCTCTTATCATGACTGGCTAGGACCTATATTGAGGGTGCGACTTGATGGGGGGATTTCCCCCCTCTGGTCATTTTCATCCCTGGCTCTGTTTTACTGAAAAGTATCCCCGCCGGGGATGGCTAAATCACTTCCTCTGGATACCCATCTCATTGCATACCAAGTGACTTTATCTTGTAAGTAACATTAATAAATAATGTGTCAATTGACACATATATTCCTAGCCAGGAAGTGTTTGTACATCAATAAACCAAACCAATGGACTCTTTGTCCCTGTCAGTATTGTATTGTCGGCAAATTGTCCTTTGTTCACAGCTCACTTTCCCGAACTTGGACTCAAATTACCCAAGAACACAACTAATGTTCCATTTTACCTTTTCTTGGAAGTACAGACCTATCACAATAATACCTCAGATTGCTTCTAAAGCCATCTTGAGGGCAATAATACCCCCCAAAAAATTGCTTTTGGCGGCTGGGTCTTCGCCCCAGACCCCTTACAACACACAGATACTTTACTATACTTGGGCCATTACCCCCTCTGCCAAACCATCAATTTGCACCTTGCATATATTTGATCTGGCTGGCTGGCTGTATATATAACTATAGGGGGCCTATAGTTATTTACAACCGTAATTTGGTATGATGGCTTTTGACGGGTATATGTGAATGATATAATACTCAATATTAAAAGTGCGAGGAAGTTTCTAAATAACTCTTGTAAAAAGTATTCAGTGGGCCGGGGCTGCGTCAATACGCTGCCTGTATTAGTCCATATTGGTTGGGTAAAAATGGTTGAATTCCCAGTGTGACGTAACTTTAATCGTACATCATATGTGAGCAAAATGTACCTAATACTATAATGCCTTGCGCACTCATTTTGATCTCTCCCAATCATATGAAGAACCTTCTACCATATGATAATGGCAACAAACTTTCTAAATTTTATTCAAAGTACTAATTTGTTTAACAAAATTTTGATTATTTATTTTCATTAATTTTACTTATGCTATTACTATCTTCACCACCACTTTCTTTCTTTTGTATAAACTTAGAAAACAATATAATCATTAAACACACCATAAACTCATTTCATTAACTTTCAATATCACAGGCGGCGCAATATCTCGTACCGGTTGAAGCGCCCTAGTTTCAAAAGTCGTCGTTGTCTTCGTTTCTCAGCAATTTTATTGATTAGGTCATCAAAATTGTTTTTAAAGGAAATCATTTCCCTTTCATGATCAAATTTCCCTTGCTTATTCCCAAATAATGTTAAATTATTATGTTAATGATAATGAACATTTTCAACAGCCAAACAAGGGAAACAACAGAAAAGTGACTCTTTATCACTTGTCTTTTCTCACGAGTTACTGTATTTATGCGAGTATAGGCCTCAGGCATATATTTGAAATTGTCAAGTTCAAAAAGTGGGGTGTGGCCATTATGTGAAGCTATTTATCAATAGTATTTATATCAAAATCTTTAAAATCTGAGTGGTCAAAATAAGGGTGTGGCCTTTACTCGAGGGCGGCCTATAAGCGAGTAAATACGGTACTTGACTTCCATTTTTCACTGACAAAAACCCAACATCTCCATACCACTTGCAATCACGCTGATGACAAAGTGGTATCGTAGAATCTAGCTAGTATATTTATTTATTCAATATTTGAATGGCGATATTTTATAATAAAAATAATTTCAATCTTGATGCTTTCACAGCTCGAAATATTACAGAAATCAAATATTTTCAAGTCATTTCGTTGTGTTTGCTTTATTTAATATATGTTAACGCTAGGTTGTGTAAATAAAGCAAACACATCGAAATGACTGTTGATTATTTGATTTCTGTAATAAAAATAATAATAATAATAATAATAATAATAATAATAATAATAAATAATAATAATAATAATAATAATAATAATTTTAATAATAAGGGATGCTCGCGATAATCAATAATACCGATTGATAATCAATATTGGGTAAAATCTCGATAATCGATAATCAAAAGTCATTATCAATAATTGGTTGAAAATGGCCCGAGACACGTAATTCATATTTCCCGCTTGGGTAGACAGAGATAGGTCATTTTGTTTGTGTGGCTCGTTGGTCTTGTTGTTAGCGTACCTGCTTCCAATGCAGAAGGTCCAGGGTTCGATTCCCGTCAAAGTCAGAAGTTTTTTAACTTCTGATTTGGACTTGGAGTTTGTAAACGGTGACTTTGGAGCCGTCCTAGCAACGAAGCACATAATAAATTCAGAGTTGTTCTGAATCGGCCTTGTTGATTCTGGCATGGATCCGCGGGTGTTCGCACTGTCCATACCACTGATTGCTATATTTCATTAAAATATCGATCTTTGGTTGGTTATCGCTCACTCGTCGATTGCGTCGGGGCCTACAGGGTTGGCTTGGTCGCTTTGATTTACTGTCCCCCACTGAAAATCAGTTATATAACTGAGTGGGTAGACTCTAAATACAATTTATTTATTTTATTTATTTTAACAAAGATGGTATAGATTGAAGAAGGGTTGACAGGTTGGGAAAGCATAGAGAACATAAAACCCAGCCTGAAGGGCTGGGGGGCGACAAAACTTTTCACCTGCTGATGACAACTTTAACAACTTTAAATTAGCTGCAGTTGTCATCAGCAGGTGAAAAGTTTTGTCGCCCCCAGCCCTTCAGGCTGGGTTTTATGTTCTCTATGCTTTCCCAACCTGTCAACCCTTCTCCAATCTATACTAAACTAGCCGATTGGCCTTTTCCTATTTGTAACAAAGATGGTAGTAAATAGTAATTAACCTGTGGGTCACAAGGTGTCTTACTCGAGATTTATATTTGGGAGCACTCTTAGCTGATGACACGAGGCTAAAGTAAAGACAACACTGACAGGAGGAGGCAGTGATGGCCTGAAATTGTATTGTTTTGAATTTCATTTACCACATTTGAGATTCCATCGATGTCGGAACGGGCTTGAATTTTTTGTTGGAAATATCGATTCGATAATGACATTACATTTCGATAATCGATAATGAAAAAAGTATCGATGTGCATCCCTAATAATAATATCTTGTTACATTGGTTCCCACTTTATTTTAATGAAAGTGTACCTAACCATCTAAAAATATGTTTTATTATATACTTTTTTCATCATTAATGGGTATTTAATTTTGTATATTGTCCGGGGCCCTGACTGGGCTGCCCGCTATTCCTATGCCCTGCTACTGCTGTCAAGTGTGCTAGTACTATAATCTCTGCATTTCTCTATCTACTTTCTCTTGATATCTTGTTATCCTGTGGCAGGTTCATGCACATGAAAGCGTACTACCGCCAAGTGCGCTACCATGACCCGCAAGCCATTAAGATGCTAACGGATGCCAAGTTGATGGCACAAAAACAGGGAAACTTACAAGAAGCTGCATGGGCTGAGCATAGCGAGAAGGTAAACTACTCACTTGAAGTAAAAATAGAATAATTGAAATCTAGGCCTCATTTCAATCACTGGTTGGCCATAATTTGTACATCAACAGGGTTGCTTCAGAGCTGATGTCATTAAAGTACCCCGCTGAGAATAGTACATAATATAATAATATATAGGCCTATAATTTATTATTTCTAATTTGCTTGTGATTCAATCTTAATTCCGGGGTTGAGAATTTATAGACACCAGATGAAAGTGATTTTCCATTTTTGGATGAGCGTAGCGAGCGAAGCGAAGATTCCATTTCACTACACTGGAGAAAAAAATCCGGAATGTTTTTTTTTTCTTTTTTTTTGTATTTTTGTGTGTTTGTTAACACGATTCCGGCTAAACCAATACTCCAATTGCCATGAAATTTTATGGAGGCCTTCGAAATCTCTGAACTTAGAACTGCCACGTTTTTGAGCGCAATCGAAAAATTATTTCTCATGAAAATATAAATTTTGCGGGTTTTTTCTTTTTTAAAACAATTTTTTGACTTATAACACCTACATGCTTTATCCTATTGTAATGATTTTTTCACAGAACCTTAATTTTATGAATTTATATATTCGTGTGAAATTTGAGTGCAATCGAATAATTATTTCTTATAAAAATCGCAATTTTTCAATTTTTTTCTTTTTTTAAAATTATGATTAATTTAAAAAAAATTAAAGTTTATTTTTTATTTTTGGATGAGCAAAGCGAAGACTTCAATTTCACTGACCCCCAAAAAATTTAGCTCGGGTGTTTTTTTGTTTGTTTTTTGTTTGTTTTTTGTTTTGTTTTTCCGTCTGTTTGTTCGCTCTCTACCGGGCAAACGGCATATCCGATCTTGATGAAAATTTGACAGGACCTTCGAAATCTCTAAACTTAGACTTGCTACGTTTTTGGGTACAATCGAAGAAATATTTCTCATGAATATCGTACTTTTACGATTTTTTTTCGATTTTTAGTGCGATATTTTCGTGACATTTGGGTCGATTCTGACCAAACGGGTGGGGCTACAACGTTCATATTTCACATGGACATTAAGGTAATGGTGATGTATTGCTTTCTGAAAGAAAAAGTTGAAAAAGTTAGCCAGAATCTATAGAAATAAAGCTTTGAATATAAGTTTTTTGATTTTTTGTACGATATTTTCGTGACATTTGGCCAATTCTGACCAAACGGGTGAAGCTACAACGTTCATATTATACATGGACATTAAGGTTATGGTGATGTAGTACCTTTTGAAAGAAAAAGTGTAAAAAGCTAGCCAGAATCCATAGAAATAAAGCTTTTAGTATAAGTTTTTTTACGGTAAATAATACCAATTTACAATAAACAATAGAAACTTGACAACAATCACCTACAATGCGTAGGCAGCAAAACAAAGCACTTGCAAAATTAAAGATATCCCACGCAAAATAAAAACTTTAATATGCTCATCCATCAACGCGGCGGGACTTTAGCGTTTTCCTAGTTTAATTAAATTTTAAAAAAATCTAGAACTTAGTAATAATTTTTTTACAGAACAACAGAAAATCCGCATGACACATGGCAGCTCAATGCACCAATTACGCTCATCCAACAACGCGGCGGGACTTAAGGCTATTCCACCGCCAGGAGGGACAAGTTTTCTCACTTGAACGCGGTGCCGTCGACTTTTGCCCGTGTTGGTGCTATCTGTTGACGACTTATTAAACTATTACAGTTCCGAGTAGTTCAGGGTTGTCATGGAAGATGCCGCTAGGGGCTGCCTCGTGCGCTCATTGGGGCGTGACGGTTCGTAGGGCGGTACCTCTCGTTTGTGCGCGCATTTTGAACCACAGACAGAACGCATCACTTCATTGAGTCGATGACACACAACTGGTTGACAACAGTGATTAGCGAAGGCACAGCTTCAAGAGCCCAGGTAAAATCCCAAGGGTTGCCCATAAATTATCAACTGAATCGGTGAATCCAATCACTGGCAGACTGACCGGCAGTGGTAGTGTGAGATCAGTTTTGCACTAGAGTTTCAGATTGTCATTTATAATAACCAGTCTCCAGAGGCGCAACATTCTGCAAAATTGTCTTCACAATTGCCTGTTCGACAAATTAATTTTGCATAAAAGGATTGTGTGTTTTTAGTAGGGATGAAGAAAGTGAAACCCTACTTTTTTACGACCCGGGTAACCGTTCACAATACCCGCGGGCTACCCGGATAATAACACAAAAAATCGAGTGGGGTGTCTAATTGACCGCTTAAAAACAACCTCGTCAATAACCGTAATAACCAAGATGTGATGTAGGCTTAGTTCTTGAATTTATAAAATGTTATATGAACCTTAGCTATCTGTTATTTCACGATTGGGCTCATAAAGATAACACTCGCCGAGATGAGGAACCCATAGACAGATCATCGCAGCGCAGCTGTTTATCATCACTGTCAAGGCCACATTTACCAGCCGTAGTATCTCGACTGTGCTGGCGTGAAGGGGGGGGGGGGGGTTGTTGGCTGTGAAGAGATAGAACTACGAAGTGATTGTTAATTGAACCGTTAATGATAGTACCGGTAGTCATTTTTTAATAATAATAATAAACAGGCAGTATGGCTAAGCCTACAGGAATTCAGGAACCATGATCCCAAAGGTCAAACTGTTCTACAATCTACATGCGCGACTGTTATTCTTGATTTAATTTATACTTTATTGATGCGACACGTCCTTTACCCTTCAACATAGAAGGTTCGTTTTTTTGTCCTGCACTGCCGTCGTTGGTGCAGGGTGTAGGACACCAACACGTTATTCTGTCCCCGTGCAACTTACACTGCGGCGTTATTTTGTCCAGTGTAGACTTACACTTTACCGCGGTGTAACACCAGCTCCAGAGGTGAGTGTGCGGTGTAGTGCAGTGAAAAGATGGCGGCAACTTAAATTGAACTGTGTTTTAACGTAATGTCAACATTTCTTCTAGGCTTTATACCAGAAATAATATTGTTTTATATTACATACAATACTTATTTCATACAAACGTAAATAGAAATCAAAATTGTACAGAATTATTTGACTGATCAAATGATGCTACACCAAAGCGTTTTTTTGTTTTGCTGTAGTGTTACTACACTATCGACGTTTTCCGGTCTACACCCTACACCAGCACCACAGAAAAGTGCAGGACAAAAAAACGAACCTAATATGTTCAACTGACTAATTGTGGGTGATTGGGGTGAGGTGATATATTTGTAATTTGTTACCTGTGCTTGTAGCCTAGTGAGTGTGATCAAGTTGCAGCAATCGAAAACGCAAGAAACCATCGGGGTGGAAGTCTTGGGTTTTATGAAATTATGACACACTGAATTACTGAATGAGACGGGTCAAAATATTTATTTTCCATCTCCTCGAGAAGCTTGGGGAACAATTTAACATTCAAAGCTATTGTCGATATTTTACCTCACTGTCAAACGGAAATCCCACGTCAAATTTGAAAAGACACATTAGCGTTCATCAACAAACAATATACCAATCAGTGTGTAATGCGTGCATTGTTCCTTTATGTTCACAATTAAAATCACATGTCATTATCATTATTAATTAAATTTTAATTATTATTATTATTATTATTATTAAAAAATTATATAAAAAAATTAAATTAAATTAAAGAGGAATGAATTGCCACAATATGGTAACATGTCAAACATTACGAACTAAAATTACAAAATCGTGTAAATATACGAAAATTATACGGCATACGAATAAATCACATAATAAACTTTTGACCACTAGAAATACATCATACGAAAACTATTATGAATCAAGTGAGCTGTTATACTCTATACACTCTCTCTCAATATTATAATAATAAAATAATAATATAAAATAAATAATATCAATGTAATTTGGCGCTAGTAACGCGTTACCTTTGCCGCGCGGCCCGCGCCTTTGTGTATCAAATATCATATCAGTCAGTATCTGTGCCAGTGCACCTGCTGCCTTTTCTACGTATAGCCCGCTTGAACAATGTGCATGCAGCATTTCCGACATTTCGTAGATCTGATTGAGAGATTTCGAGTCCCGAGTTTTTATTTCAGAACCTAGCCATGTTTACTTTTGGTACTTCCGCCTATGACGAGCGCCGTTGACGACGTAATTGTCTACTTGCATCAAACATTCAAGTCTGTGTCAAATAAATCGATAGTCGAATTGCTGAATTGAATAGAGGGCTTCAATAACACAGCGATTGTTTTTGCTTTCTAGTCGAGATCGGCTTTTAGTCAATTCAAATACAGGGCAGTGTTGTATCAAATCCCTCCTACCAACCATTGATAAATGTTTATTATTTGTGTCAGCAAAGATAACTTACAAGCACGTAGTGTAAATTGCAAGTGTTCGTGTAACTGAGGGAAAAGAGAGGTACATGACCGGTGCCCAATTGTCCAGCGTACACTTTCAAAAGACAATGCTCAATGTTTTCAAATATGGAGCTCATCTGGTCATCAAATATAGTTGTCTATATAGATAGGGTGATGGGTGACGAGACGTTCCGGTTTTACCCCAAGAGTTTTGTTATAAATAACAACATTGCAACACATTTTCAAAAGTGAATTGATTGCATGCACACACACACACACGAAATACGCAAGTCAGAAGACATAATATTGTTACAGCACGCAATCTGTGTCTGCGGCCTACTTCACAAGGCGATATGACCTTCAACCGAGATCCTTGCTTGTGCCGGCCGTGCTGGAGCGTTTGTGAGGGTTGCCGGCAGACAATGACTCATCGTATAAGCAATAGCTGATCGGGTCGCTACACCCGTGTTACAGGGTGGTTGCAACATGCAAAGGTCGCTGGGTCGGGTCATTCACTCGTGTCCTCGTCGTCGTCGTCTCTCCCCCCCCCCCCCCGGAACAAAAACGCTCGTGTCCTGGTTTTCGTTTTGGAATTATTATGATTACTCTATCTTTAGATGGAGTAGTAAGTCTCTGGTTATAACGAAATGTTTCTTGCATACCTGCTTGAGTGTGTATGTCGGGCATACGTGTACTCTGGCAATTGAACGTCAATATCCTCGTCAGTATCATCGGATTTGGCGGTAGGAGACTTATATCCTGAAGGTCCAGGTTGTGCTTCATCTGCACACGAAGCACCTGGAATGTGGGAGATCCGTGGTTCGATTCCCGGTTTGGGGCGGACTTTTTTAATTTCTGAATTGTAGTAAATAAAAATAAAAACTAAAAGTACAATCGAGTACTAATTAAATACTACCAATATACTACTAACATACTTATATAAATAATATAATATATAATAAAAAATATATAATAAAGGTCCGAGATTGGTATTTCCGATCGAACAGCCTCTGGAGTTGAACCTATAACCTATCGAATTCAAGTGTATGTGTACGTAGTGTGTGAGTGTGAGAGGCCCTGAGAGCTCACATACTATCAATATCACAAACACAGAAACAAAAGATAATGACTAATCTAATGTAGCCCTACTGTATATTCTTATAGGATTCACCTTTATGGTCTAAATATGTAATTTTAATTGTATTATTATTACTCATTTCTTTTTGTCTCATTTATATTTAAATTTTATACCGCATTTTTGATTGTTATTAATCAATGAATGTTATTTTTATTATGTGTCCTTGTGGGCTGTGGCAATTGTATTTGTACAACAGAGTTTTGTTTTGCTTAAAAAAAAAGTTCTCTCTCCCTTCACAAAATTGCGATAGTAAAAATATTAATAAAACTTGGCTGTCGGGATACGCCGTGTCGATTGTCATTATTCAAATGCTGACGTTTCGAACTGATTGCACAGCTCATCTTCAGAGATAATCAGTTCGAAACGTCAGCATTTGAATAATGACAATCGACACGGCGTATCCCGACAGCCAAGTTTTATTATTGACTCGGGCCGTGAAAGCCTACGACAAGTAGTAAAAATATTGTTTGCTTACCTTTCTGGTATCTTTGAATCCTTAGTATTTAAGTAGGTGGCACCAATCTTCTTTAATCTTTTCCCTGCTTTAGATCGTTGTGTTTTCTTTCTTCTTCTACTTAGAGGAGCCTTTTTCTTAGGCATGTTTTCACTCAAGAAATCACAGGTCCCGGTATATCACAGCACGCACTCAGAAGTCAGAACACCGCGCATTCATTCAAACAAGCGACAACCCTGCGCGAGAGGTCGTAGTACAATGAAGCTACGCTCCGCTCGGAAGTCGCGAAGAGCAGCACTGGTCAGCCGTGTACCGAGCTCGCCGCGAGGAATATTTCGTCCAAAACGGGAGCTTTTGCAATACACTCGAAATTACCATTACACTTTGAAAAGTTCTTAACCGATTTCAAAGTGCGATAGCTCGTTGGAAAGTGCAGTTTCGCCACAACGTCTTATGCACAGCACTTATTAAGAATATGGCTTTTGGTAGAAATGACAGAATTTAAAATCTGACAAAAATTATAGACAATACGTAGCGGTACGCGAGAAAATTCACAGTTTAAAATCTATTGTAAAAATTTACAATCGGCCAACTATAAGACCATCATGAAACTTCATTCTAAAGGCACACCAAATTGTGTCCGGTTTGAACCAGTAGTTTTTTTTTTGAAACAGTAGAAACATGGAGTACTTCAAACTACCGGGACACCTTCAATTTTATTTTATTAAATTCAAAATTTGACTTTTATGTCACCATATCCACATATAACATAATTACGACGAAATAAATATTTTTGGGGGACTTGCACCCAGCGTCTGGAACAGCCTTAAGCGTTTTCCTAGTAATCCAGACAACATAATGGAGTGGCATGACATGCACATAGGGTTGCCATAATTTACACTCAAGGGAGCGGGACAAATGTCTCCAGGAAAAAACAGCATTGGAGGTTTGTGGGGCAGAGCCCCCCAACAATAGCGCCGTAGGGGATTTTTTTAAACCAAGCATTTAGAGTGCATTCTAAGCTTTTCAGAAAAAAAATCAGACTGAATGAATGAAAATATGGTCGTTTTTGTAGTGCAAAAACCAGAAAACTACAAAAAATACATTGGGATCGAAATTGTTTCTACCATGCGGGACAATTGTCCCGCTTGGTGTATTGGCGGGATGCGGGACTTAAAATTGAATACCGGTTAGACTGTCTTGCTTTGCGACGTATGGCAACCCTACATGCACACTGGTGGGTAATGTATATTGATGCATCATATTACGCACTCTTCAGGTCTGGAAAGGCACTGTTGCACCCATCCTGCGGGACTTCTGGAAGGAGCATTGTGATCCAGACAACATAATGGACTGGCATGAGGCTGACATGCAGAGTGGAAAGATGGTGATGTTTTCTTTACCTGCACCACGATATTCAAACCTCTAGGATGGAAAACCGTGAGTAGTATCCCGAACCACCCTTCCACCTTAGAGTTGAATTCAACCAAGTTTGAACGACCTTCAAAATAGTCACGTGATCAACTCAGGATAACCAATGCAGAAAAACTAAAAATGCCATCATGCAATGGCCGCCTGATTTTGGAGCACTAGAAGTTCTTTGACAGCTGAATTATTAGGTCATATTATTGACGTTGTTGTTCAAATTAAAGTGGTTTTTTAGATGCCTACACCTTAAACTACTTCATAAGGAAAAGAAATGTCAAAAGAGAAGTTGAAAAGATTTCTAGGATGAAGGGCCTACCTGAAGCAGGAACTCTTAGGTCAGTCCTATCCAGTGACAGATGAATGAAAAACTTTTTGTGGATGTTAATCAGTGTAGTTTTTTTTTTGCAAGAATGGTATTGAAGCAAGCTCTCATTGGGCCTTTAAATTTTAACAATGTTGCCAACTGTTAAAGCAATTGTTGATATTACAAAATGTTTTTATTTTTTGTTTGTTTTAATTCAAATGAATGTGTATAGCCTAATAAAATTACTTTAAAATAATAATTTTTGCCTTGGAGATTATTAAGCATCATTTATATGTCGTTTATTAAATAAGAAGGCTTTCAATTAAGCCACCAATTTTTTTGTGTGGTCTACATGCGAAATGGCCGCCGAGAAGTGTCAAAAGGTCGTTCAAACTTGGTTGAATTCAACTCTAGATTGCCTACTGTGTATTTCATATTATGAATAGTTTAAGACGATGGCGTTTTCCATTGGCCGCACTCAAGTCGCACTAGTACGCACTGGATTGCCACTCGTCTTTTCATTTGTTCAGTTTTGTGATGTTGTTCAAGTGAAGTTGACAACAATTACATCTCTGCACTCGCCGAGTGCATGCCAATGGAAAACGCCATTATATGTTCATCTATTTCCCATCTTGTTGAGTGGTGCACTACTGTGGGCGGCGGCCACATTGTTTGGCAAAGATATGGTTTAGTCAGATTTGTCCTTGTGTTGAATATAGCTATAAAAGTGGTCCGTTTGTTGTTGAAATGGTATACCGTGGTCCATGACTTAGTTATACCATTTCAACAACAAACGGATTATTTTCCTGAATTAAAAACGTATAAAAGAATGTCTAGCAGGAGTGACGGTTCACTTTCCCACAGTCGGTTACTATAACAATTAGTTGATTTAGTAAGTTTAGCCTGTAGAACTTAAACTTATTCTGCAAGTTAGTTTCACCAATTACTTTTAAATATGCAACAATTGAGGGGCCACGAGCATAAACCGTGTAATGCGTGTTACACGGTTTATGCTCGCACGGCCAGCCGTGGTCGCGCCGTTCTATTTGAAGTCATAATACATTTCCTAGTTTACCAATCAAGTCAGTTTCACCAATTACTTTTAAATATGCAACAATGGAGGGGCCACGAGCATAAACCGTGTAATGCGTGTTACACGGTTTATGCTCGCACGGCCAGCCGTGGTCGCGCCGTATTATTACGTACGTAAATAATACGGATTATTTTCCTGAATTAAAAACGTATAAAAGAATGTCTATTAGGAGTGACGGTTCACTTTCCCACAGTCGGTTACTATAACAATTAGTTGATTTAGTAAGTTTAGCCTGTAGAACTTAAACTTATTCTGCAAGTTAGTTTCACCAATTACTTTTAAATATGCAACAATTGAGGGGCCACGAGCATAAACCGTGTAATGCGTGTTACACGGTTTATGCTCGCACGGCCAGCCGTGGTCGCGCCGTTCTATTTGAAGTCATAATACATTTCCTAGTTTACCAATCTGCACACAGATAGCGCCACATTAAACGAATATGTAATAGCTTGCAGTAGTCTACGCGTGGCTTCTAACTTTACCGGCCGCGCGCGACTGCTCGTATCTCAGACCTCTTATTTGTCAGTTACACGGTTTATGCTCGCGGCCCCTCAATTGGATTAATGAATCAAACAGTTTTTTTAAAGTTACTGGTATCTAAGCTGACTCTACTGAAGCAGGAAGCAGCAATGTATAATGCCATCATATTTGACTTAAAGTCTTGTTACACTATCAACATGTTGACGCAACATGTTGACTCAACTTGTTGACCAGATGTAGATAGCATGGAAATGCAATGCTGCTGTCACACACTGAAATATGTTGACTCAACATTGACGACCACGGCAATATGTTGACAAGAAGTTGAACAAGTTCAACTTTTGAGAAATGTTGACCAGATGTTGATGACGTTCAACCAATGGCTGAGCGACATTTTGTCACGTGATCATTTTCGTTTAGTTGATCCATGGTGTGGGCTATTATAAAGCAAATTTTGTGGGAAGAAAGACTTATTTATGCGAGTAATTTACACTGAAAAGTTATAAAAATTGTACCCGTTTCAGATAAGACACAAACAATAATGATGGGGTGAGTAAAAAATGGTAAAAAAGTTTTCCCAAACGAGACTCGAACCGGGGACCCTTTGCGTGGTAGCCGAGCGCTCTCACCGTTGAGCCAGCAGCGAACTGGAATCCTGCGCCGCTTAGAGTGGTACTCATTAGCCCATCAGATACACACGCAGACTCGAGATGAACATAAAAGCTTCGGGATGGCAATTACGACACTTTTAACTCTTTTATATCGATCTGCCAATACTTTTTTAATGTTGTTCACAGCTGTATATGGCATATGTACGTAATTACTATCTATTTTGGTATGAAACAGTTTCGAAGTGGCAGTTCTCTCGACGGAATGTTCCAAATGTCCGTCAACATGTTGATGGAGGTGACACACACAGCGAGTAGTCTTGTCAACAAGTGGAGTCAACATGTCGCGTCAACATGTTGATAGTGTAACAAGACTTTAAGGCAACTAGTAGAGACAAGCGTCTCTCTCCTTATTTATGCCATATGGCATATAGAGATGTACAAACATGTTTTTTTAAGTTTGAAAATTCGTGTCTTGAAAATAAAAATTCGTGATTTTTTGTAATTTACCAAAAAAACAATTTGATACTGCAAATTTTTCAAAAATAATAGGTAATAAAAAAAGTCTTGATTTAAATTATCAGTACCTATCACAAATTCCAGGACCATTTATGATTAATTTAAAGAAAAACAAGCACATGAGAGTGAGAATCAGTTTTAATTTTAAGCTCAATTTCAGTCTTCCGTTTTCAAAGTTTCTTACAGTTTTTACCACCTGATTAATTTCGACTACCCGGCACCTCCATTAAAATTACGAAATTATGCATTTTTTGTGTAATAATGTCAATATTTTGAGCTTCAAACGATTAGGCCTATTACGATCTCACAATTGCGTTTTATGACCCGGCACCTCAGCCATACATACCAGCCAGGATTAATTTAATTTCGACTACCTACCCGGCACATCCACCAAAACACATTGTATGAAATTTTGTGACCTAATTCGAGTTTAAAGACATAATTGCTAATTTCGTTCTAGTTTGCGGTATCAACTAAAATATCGCGAAAATTTGCGAATTAGAAATTGGTACCATTCAATCACAATTCAGGTGATTCATGTGCAAAACTGACTTTGAAGGGATTACATATTGCAACTTTTTAAAAATCGCAAATTTCGTTCTCACCATTTTTGCACATCTCTAATAGGGCAGGGTTGGCACTTTCAATGATTTTTTTATGTCTCCTAAAAATTTTGATAATTCCTTCACATAATTTGAAAAAAAAATTAAAGAATTTCCCAGGATTTTTTAAGTATATTTCAAGGATTAAAATAGTTACTTGGTTGCAAACCTGTCATAGGGCGTTGCATCGCACCCCCTTGCCATAAATATTAATATTCTCTGTGGTTGATTTTCAGGGACATTGATGTCAGTCGTACGATCGCTTTGATATGCATGATGTTGATTGAGGAAACATTTACGTAGGGACCATTTTTGACTTTACGTATTCCTGAATATTATTTACATATTTTGTAATTGATGATTTTATTACTATGTGTAATTGTTATGATAAGTGTGTGTTAAGTTTGAACTAAATAATCCGTATTTGGTTGTTACCTATAAGAAAAACTTGTCACATGTTTATGATAAAACTGTTATTTTCTTGACAAGGCTTTTTAATTCTATTTGGTTGCATATTTTCTGTTTGTTTTTCCCAAGGGTATGCAAATACTCCCATTCTCAACCTTTTTAAATCTTTTTAAGCTGGATGTCGAGCCGAGCTTGATTTAATATGTCTTGATATATAGCGATAAGACAAGCCTTATCTTTCTGCTCTGTCAGTGTAACTCGTTATGCCGTCTGACCTTCTGTGAGTAGCGGTGAGGGGTGTGATAGCAAGAAGAATGAGCGGGGAGCAAAACTATTTCTGTCAGTCTGTCTTGTCTGCTGATTTCTGTGTAGCACGAAGATTAGAAAGAGATAAGAGCTTTCAGGAAAGTTCAAGAATGATAAAGTGGCCACCAGACCTTATTTGTAGCAATGCAATAGATTTGGATAGGTTTGTATAACGTCTTTATTTTCTTGGCGGTTTAACCCTCCGTCACTCGTGCGGAATTTCTTAACACCATCCCTCGCGTGGGGTTTCTCAAACCCCAAATTATTTTGGGCTGTAATTAGTGCAGTAGGATGTTTTGGGTATTTCTGTCTGTGCTCATATGATTTGTGGAACTACTATGTAGGTGGTTGTTACTGGAAGAACAGTGAAATAAAATGCCAATGAACCTTTTTGTATGAAATATTTTTTATTGTATTTTTCAGATTAAAAAAATGTACATTTTCCAAATATTCAAAAAAGGTGTCAAAATAATGCAATTTTAAGTTTTGTTTTACTTTTTAGTAATAAACATGAACCAATTAGTAAATTGCAAGAAGAATTTTTCCAAAATTCCAAAATTTCAAAATTTAAGCCAAAATAGCATTGAGTTTTTGTGTGTGCAGTTACAGTAACGTGATCACTCGCGCGGGGTTTCAGCAACCCCAGCCACATTCAGACCGGCAATATAACAACACTAAAAGCCCTAATGATTAGAGGGTTACAAATTTCGCTAACCGATAGTGACTTGAAGGTACTGAGAATCTAGAGTCAGTAGAACAGTCCGATGCAGAGGAATAGAGTCGAATGTAGACCTTGAGGTTTGTAGAACCCCACGCGAGGGACCGAGGGTTAGGGCCAGCTTGGCCTTATCTTCCAACCATTCTAGTTTAACGTTTACTCAATTAGTACCTTGGTTCTAGTTATGTGGATATATTTAAAAAGAATGAAATTTGTATTGACAAATTTAAGTTTTTGACAACTTCTTAGGCCTACATCGTCTATATCAGTGGTTCCCAACCAGGGTGCCGCGGACCTTATGTAGGGGTGCCGCGAAATCCTTTGTTCATATATATTACTATGTAAAAACAAGCAGTTTTTGAAATATAAAAAAATAAAGTAAATAATGAATTTTACTCAAAGAAAAATAAATATAGGATACTAATCGACTCATTACAACAATTTTTATTGAAAATGGTAGCAATTGAAAAATGGATATTGCATTATTACGAAGCAACTATGCTGATCTCGATTCCTATGCTATAGCTGCCACCCCCCACATTGGGCGATAGTGAATGGACTAAAGTAAAATGTAAAAACTAATGTTCAAAACTGTTGCATAACTAAGTTAAATGCGCGAGCAGTGATACTATTAAGAATCTGTGAAAACGCGGTTGAATGAGGACAGCTACTACCTATGGGATTCACATGGTGCGGTGGTGAAGAAAGGCCTAGCCCTGAGTACATTGTCTGTGGTGAAAAGTTAGCAAATCAAGCTATGGTTCCTAGCAAATTGAAACGTAATTCATTTTTACTCAACATAATCAACAATTGTCATCAAATTGCTGATTTTTTTTATATTTTGTAAGCTATCACAGTGTCTTTAACATGGCTGGGGCATAGATTTAAAGCAGAGGAAACTAGGACACACATATTTATAACCTGCTTAAGACTTGTATGTTCTGTAGGAATGTGCGAACCCACTATTTTTACTTCGAACTCAAACTTTCCCAGTTTAAAAAAAAAAAATTGAACTTACAAAAATTTTGAACTGTATTGAACTCGAACTCGAACCCAACTTAAAGGTATATCAAACAGTCATAATAGATAAAATAGTGATAAGTCTGGACCGGCACCTCCACCAAGAAAGTATGAAACTTCTGGACCGGCACCTTCACCATCAATTTTTGTTTTTAAATTTGTAGGCCTACCTGTAACCTGAGAATTATTTTTTGACTTGTCAAATAATATGTAACCGCACATTACTACAAATTAGTAAAAAAAAAAAAAAAAAATTAGAACTCGAACCGAACTCGAACTTAAAAAAAGTTCGAGTTCGAATTTCGAACGTTCGCACATCCCTAATGTTCAGTATCACCAGTCACCACGAAGACTAATTGTATTGTTAGAGACATGAGCACCATTTCAATTCAACCCAGATTAAACACAGTGGTGGCAGTGCCCAGTTTCATGACAGCAATACCTGTCACGGTGCGGGGGCAAGGCAACAATAACAATACACTATTAAATGGAAGTCATTTCAAGTCAAAGTTCGGGTAAAGTTTGAAATTTTAATAAACCATGAACTCGAACTTTAAATTTTGAACTCGAACCGAACCGAACTTCTGAGAAAGTTTTGAACTTCGAAACGAACGTTCGTCCATCCAAGGTTTAATCAATCTACCAGTGGAATTTTGGGGAACCTTGAGCGTGCAAGATTCGATACACCTTGGTCACTGAATGCAATTTTCACTGCCTGACAAATAAATATTAAATCTTCAAGAACAAAACCACTGTGAAAATAAATTCTACACAATTGCAGCCTATTATGTTCAATTTATTATTTCTTTTAGGTTTAAATTGCAACGGATTTTGCTCATTTTGCTAGCAGTTCTCAGTTAACTCATACCGGATGTCTGTTTAAAATTTCAGCACAATCTATTTAGTGATTCGTCTGATTTTTATAGTAGGTACTGTTATAGTAGGTTTATAGTAGGCCTATCTATATAGCCTATGATAGGCTACAGTTGCGCGTTATGGCCTTACAGTTGACGCGCCCTTATACCAACTAAACTTAAAAACTCTATTATTTATACAAATATAATAATCAATTTTAAATGCAAATGTTCCCGGGTTCTCAACACATGACTCGCTCACTCGTCCAACAACGGCTTTGGCGTTTCCCTAGTCTAGATGGCTAAGGCGCCCTTATACCCAAAATGTGGGAGACCTGGGTTCAAACCCCCGGTCGGAAAAGATTTTTTAATTTCTGGATTGTATTTTTTAAATTATTTAACATGTTTTGAAATGCATAACGCAGTGTAGTCCATCATCTGTGGCAATACTATGGAAAACATAGCCAGTACGAAATACGTGAAAATATTGCAAGGTTTGCTCAATCTACGAGTGGAATTTGGGGGTACCTTGACGTCCAACATTCGATTAACCTTGGACACGGCATTTCACAGCCAGGTAAATAACAAACAAAAAATATCATATCAAAATGAAAACCATTGTCGTTAAAATAATTCCTATACATTTCAACGTATTTTTCAGTTTTTTATTTCTTGCAGGTTTAAATCGCAACAGATTGTGCTCATTTTGTTAGCAGTTCTCAGTTACCTGGTCACGGATGTTTGTTTAAAATTTCAGCTCAGTCTATTTGGCCGTTCGGCCGTATGGGACTGGACAGACAGACATTTAACATTTAACATTTAACATGTAACATACAGAATTAATCACGACCAAGGACCAATCGAGTAGCGTTGTAGACTACGTTCGCTGCGCTCACTCGTCTAATTATTGTTGGTAGGCCTACTGTTATTTTATTGAATGTATTTTATACAAACTCGGTCAAAACCGGAGCTATTATTATTAGGGTTGCCGTTCGATGTGAAAATCGTGATCGATAATCGGAGGCATCGAATCGATTATCATATCGAAATATATCGATATCATAGACCCAAATCGATTATCATATCAAATTCCAAATTGAGCCTAGGAAGCAGAAAAAACGCAAAATTGTAACACTAATACAAGAGATCATTAAGGATTAGAATGTTTAAAATAAAATTGAGGGCTGAATTTCAATTACACAGCCTATATTTTAATACGTCTTGACTTGCATCGGGTGTCACTGTTTACGTGTTCCAACAGTACGCGCATCTAGCGAGCGAGAGATAGTGGCGAGATCTCATCGACATTCGAGCTCACAGCCTTATCTCCTCCCAACCTCCTCGTCGTCGTTCTTTGAATAATAAAAAACCTGCCACACTTGACTCATCTTGTTAGGCAGCGTCAGAAGTAATGGCAAATATCTTCTTTGGGTTTGGGACGGAAGAAACATCACGAATTCAATATAATTGGGCAGACTGACGCTAGAGAAGTTCACGCCACAACACGTCGAGCCGTACTGAATACATCGCAAATCGCAATCGGGCCGGGCGATGTTTTCGTATCGCCTTGTATCGCGCTGCGAGCGCATGCGCACTGGCGGCGGTGGGCGTGGCATTATACTTGAGCAGCGATTGGCTACTCCGACAACCAATCGGCGCGTTGATACGACAGCGCGGCATTTTAAGCATGGTAAACCGCGAAAACATCGATGTCACTATTTAAATCGATAATCATATCATATCATATCAAAATACTTGAATCGATTATCATATCATATTACTGATATCGATAATCGATCGATATTTCGATTATCGACGGCAACCCTAATTATTATTATTATTATTATTATTATTATTATTATTATTATGAATGAACAACTGTGGGAGGACATCTAAGGAATTTGCATGAGGTAGTAGAAAGAAGTAAGAAAGAAGAGAACAAACTAGAATGAGAAGGTAATGGAAGACAAAGAGATTGAAGGAGAAGAGCTGACATGACAGGCCTGGTAAACCAATGCATAGATATCTTAACACCTGTAGTAGGCTAGATGCGCAGTCTCCAATCCCGCCGCACATGCGCTGGCGTACCACATTGAAGCGTCAATCCCACCCATTCAAAATGGCGGTTTGGCGTTTTAATTTATGCTTTTTTAATGCAATAAAGTATTTTACTGGATTGTTTGATAGGGTTTTAGCTTGTGCAGCATGGGATTGAACAAACAGAAACAATGCAAAGTTATTGCATAAGGGAATTTAATAATCATTTGGTGTTAAAGTCTAATATGCTCACCTGTCAAACTGGCGGCCATCTTTAAAAATATTTTTTCGATTAATCGCTCCCATCTAATTAACATGCAAACTCACCCATTCAAGATGGCTTCCAATTGTCCCGGAAGTGGACCGCTGACTGCTAATCTAGCCAATTATATGGGATATCTATGAACCAATGTTAATAAACTCTGTGAGCTCAAGAAACTCCATGATCCGACTTACATGGGAAACGGGAGTATAGAAATATAATATGTGTATGTTTAAATGTTATATTATTTATTGGAAAACATTCTTGGGTGTAGACCACGTACATAAAACAAGATTACAAATGAAAGCCATGAAAGCCTTCACAAACAAATATATACCATATAGCAGCAGTTCTCAACCTTTTTTCTGCTGCGACACACATGTTGAGTGTGTTTCCGTACGCGACACACCTACGTGGGAGTACCCACATTTCAACGAAATAATATTTAACCAGCTTAAATAAACCTTACTTTATTGTTAAATTTTGCAAATAACAATACATCAACAGTAACTTGTCAAAGTTACACCATGTGCAAATGTCACGTGCTTCCTCATCAGTAATGGCCGGTTACCTGGGACTGATGTAATTCACACAGTTTCTCAATACGAGGGCGAATGGTAGACAAACTGACATGCATTTCACTACCAACATCAAGGAGTCTTGATCTGTTCTTTGCCTCAATTGTTTTTAAAGTTGAGAAAGCTGCCTCACACAGGTATGAAGTGGAGAAGAGAGGTAAAACACACCTTAATTGCAGTGTACTCATTTTTGGATGAGCGTAGCGAGCGAAGCGAAGATTCCATTTCACTACACTGGAGAAAAAAATCCGGAATGTTTTTTTTTTCTTTTTTTTTGTATTTTTGTGTGTTTGTTAACACGATTCCGGCTAAACCGATACTCCGATTGCGATGAAATTTTATGGAGGCCTTCGAAATCTCTGAACTTAGAACTGCCACGTTTTTGAGCGCAATCGGGAAATTTTTTCTTATAAAAAACGCAATTTTACGATTTTTTTCGATTTTTAAACAATTTCTTCGACTTATAACACTTACATGCTTTATCCGATTGTAATGATTTTTTAACAGAACCTTAATTTTATGAATTAAGATATTCGTGTGAAATTTGAGCGTAATCGAAAAATTATTTCTCATGAAAATAGAAATTTTACGTTTTTTTTCTTTTTTAAAACAATTCTTTGACTTATAACACCTACATGCTTTATCCTATTGTAATGATTTTTTCATAGAACCTTATATTTCATGAATTAATATACTCGTGTTAAATTTGAGCGCAATCGAATAATTATTTCTTATGAAAATTGCAATTTTACGATTTTTTTCTTCTTTAAAAATTACGGAAAAATTACAATTTACTAAAAAAAATTAAGTTAATTTTTAATTTTATTTAATTTAATTTAAAAAAATCTTCGACTAAGTAATGATTTTTTCACAGAACAAAAGAAAATACGCGTAACACAATGCAGCTCAATGCACCAATAACGCTCATCCAACAACGCGGCGGGACTTAAGCGTTTTCCTAGTAAAGAGATCCAACATGAATCAAGAGAGAACTCTTGAAATCTTGATTTTAGAGTTGTTTATGAATTAACTACAATCAACTCTTCTTTTCGGGATACGTTAGGTCTGACACGTCGTTTATGTGCTCACCAGATTATTTCAAATGGAGAAATAACAATTCTTTTTCCTTTATTGAAATAGAAGAAAAGTATTTCTTCAAACCCTCCTGAAGGCAGATCAAGTGTTGAATTAAATCTTTCTTGAAGAGATCTTTAGATTTTATTTCCAACTTATTTGCGGCATTCATTGCAGCTGAAAAATTGACATATCGCCTTCATTTATTGCTTATGTCCACAACAGTATCCTCCCTTCCCTTCCCTTCCCCCCACCCCACCCCCCTGAAAAACAAGATTGTTAAGGTAGCATCAAAAATGCATAATTACTTTTTTTACACTCGCGCGCGACCCGGCACTTCCACCAAAATCGTGTTTTTTAAATACTAACTAAATACTAGACTCAAATCGAAATAAAAGGTACTCGCACACCCCAAGCTGTCACTCACTTTCAATTCACCCCTAGAACTTTGGCGGCATATATCGTTCATGCTAGAGGCGTACATGAATAGACTTCAATTTAACAATAAATAAACAAAATACTTGTGACACACCTCACAACTCATCGCGACACACCAGTGTGTCGCGACACAGTGGTTGAGAACCGCTGCCATATAGGGTTACCGGTACCACAGATAACAGAGTACACTACGTACTCTATTATCTGTGCCGGTACACTACTGTAAAGTAGATTTAAATTAAAATAATACCAAATTTTGTTAAATAATAATCACAATCCGGCATACACAATCCAGTGTTAGTGTGAAGAGAATTACAGGAATAAATTTAAATAATATCACGGAGATTAATTGAATAGGTACCCTCCAAAAAAGTTCATGTAAATATTTTATATATTAAATTTAAATTTAAAATCACACACTGATATTCCCAGAACATAATTACAGCACTTGTTTAAAATGTGGAAACAAATATGGCCTACACTAATCGGACTGGCAATCGACAATCATAACCTGGCGGAGATAATTTTGTAATTTCTGGATTGATTTACATTAAAGTTAATTCTTTGCAAAAATTACAATGACAAGACATATTTTTGTACATTAATGTAGTCTCACTGGCACAGTTTACTACAAAACAAGCCCTAAAATCAGTCGAACAACTAGTCTTCCCAGCCGAAGCTGCCTGCTTAGCGTCATACCTAATCGATACTAGGGCACAGCAGGCATCCTTTGGCAGCTACATTCTTGAGGTTGGGGACATTTTCATTCCTCTTCACGGCCATTCCATAGTTGCGGGTGTGGACACATTACACACTTACAATACCTGCCAAGTGTTTATAAATTACAAATTGAAACCCAAGACATTGTATACATTCAATGTTGCCATAAGATGTACAAATACACCAAATTTCAACTTTCTGTGACTTTAAGAAATCGGTAAATAAAAATTAAAACAGGTGTTGCGGGTGTGACACTTTTTGCCACTGAATTTACACCCTTACATGAACATGTGCAAAATTCTGTGAATATAGGACCCCTTGGATAGGCAACTATTTTTTTCCTAAAGCATTATAGAACACCCTTAAAATAAAATATAAGGAATAGTGGCTCAAATAATTTAAAAGCCGATTCATGATGGTTTGAAGATGTTGCGGGTGTGACAAGGAAATGTTGCGGGTGTGACGTAGTGCACAAATATAACATTAAATATGAGTTTTTGTATGTAGATTATAATTTGGTTGGCAGTTTTCTTACATACTTCATGAATACTCAATACTAAAATGTAAGTTAACAAATATGCATGCTAAATATGATAGTAGGGGCCTATTTAAAAAAGGTAGGCTAGCCTATTATCAAATAAAGTGTTGCATTGTAATTTTTTTTTGTAATATGGGTCCTCGTCACTGATTATTTTTTTATTAAACTTTGAAGTAGGGGCTAATAGCATAAAAAGAGGATTAACTAATAATGTCTTATCATTTATAATTAATGCTGCTTTATCATTATTCATGCATGCCTAATCACTGACGAACTTAATTGCCCACGATTGTTGTGAAGTATTGGAGGAGCTACCATCTTCTTGATAGGTAACGTCTTTGTTCTCGCATGACGTATTCACAAAATCGGGCCATACCAAATAGTTGCCACTAGGATGCATGCATAAACTTAAGCATAAGGGTTTCTTCACTGGTTTCATCATCAAATCTACGATTTCAGCATAATACTGCTTGTCGGTATTTTTTCCCCATTTACCGCAAGTGAAACGAGGACAAAATCACTGACGTTAATATCTAGGGCAGGATTGTTGACGGAAGCGCAGACATCCGAAAAAATAATCACTTTTGTTAACTTAGGAAACTCGACTTTTAGTTCAGCAAAAATCTTTTTGAGGAATGCCCACACTGCATGTTTGTTATGTGTCAAGTCATCACTTTCAACCGCGAAGGACCTCTTAACGTCATCTTTCATCTCATCTCAAGCGCATCTCAAGCGCAGGCTGTAAAAACAGTAATTTGATCATGACTCTAATGAGCGCTCTGAATCTCGTCTTGAATGATTGCCGAAAAATTTTCAGCAAAGTCGACTTGAAGTACAAATTTTCGTTTTCTGGTACCTATCTAATCTCTCTTTTGCATTTTCAAAATACGTTGACTGCTGCGTTATATGTGTATTACTTAGGCTACCTAAACTAGGTAGGCCTAAGAGGCAATTTTTTTTACCTATTTGACTGTAGCCCTGGCATTATCATACAATTCAATAATCATGTCACACCCGCAACATAACTGTTTGTCACACCCGCAACACAATTTCAACCACTTCTAGTCAGTGCATCTCAGTTTTCTCTGTTGGATATGATAAGTCATATAACCCAACCTTAAAATAAAGTACTCTCCAACTTTTGTTAGCCATAATCTTAACACTATCATAGTTTATTGTAGTTTTGTGTTGCGGGTGTGACATGTATTCATAACATCTTTAATGATACAAAATTTAAGTAAAACTTACTCTGTGTTCAGTTTTTCCAACTAAAATACTTCACAACATCATTAAGTGTTGATATACAAAAGAAAGAACTTCACACAGCTGACCTAAAAGAAATTGGAGGGCTTACAATTTAGGGGATGTGGCACTAAAATAAAAACGATAACTTTACACCAACTTTGAAGCACTGTAAAACACATAATTGACTACCCACAAAGAAAGCAAAGACATTTTTAAATTCAGTGGAGTTTTGACTTTAATTTTTGACCCATCAATACACTATTGGGTAAAAATTATTTTTCACTTGTCAGGCTCACTTTGCTATGGAATGGCCGTTCAGTGAAAGGCGACAAAATGTTCGTAGCCCCACTGCTTAGGGTCCCACCTAATCCATACGAGGGCACAGCAGGCATCGCCTTTGGCAGCTACATTCTTGAGGTTGGGGACAATTTCATTGCTCTTCTGTGAAAGGCGACAAAATGTTCATAGCCCCACTTACCAACCACAATTTGATAGGTACTGGTACATACATTTTAGGTAGGCCTATTAAAATGTTAATAGGGCCCTACACATCCAAACAAGGTGCAAACTGTTGCTGACTTCATTCTTCCCGATGTGTAGGCTACCGTAAGTATGGTTACCTACCTAATTCAAAGGCCCTCAATGCAACAAATAATCCTTGAGGACTTTCGGTAAAGGTAGAGATGCGATATCCAAGTCTCTTCTTGATATGTGTTCAAGAATTGTGTCACGGCACTGACTCTGCAATGAGGCAACTAGAAAGAGATCAAAGATAATTCATTAATTACGAGTATATATAATACTGATGGCAATTTCTCTACAATAGGACTAGTCTAGCTTAAAGGGATCGTTCACCTCTTATGTAAAGGTGTTCCCAGACATCTATTAAATATGTCAGGGGAAAAAAAAATCCAGACATAAAATTGTTTAATAAACTACCGACTGAACTAAAAAACATAGGCTCATTAGACCGTTTTAAATACTCTGTAAAAAAGTTCCTTATCTCAAAAGCTTATTAGGCCTACTCCATAAACGAGTATTTAGTTGAGAACCTAGTATAATTAAGTTTAGTTTAGACTCAAGATTATGAAAGTGTAATTCATGAACATATTTCTTTAATTTATGACTATAAGTTTTACTGTTCTCGATATTTTCTGCATTTTGTCTGTACATCTGAAAATGCTTCTCGCAAAATGTAGATACTATGACAATAAACCATTTATTAGTAGACTCCATTTAAAACAAATTATTGACCGAAAATAATCATACTTATAACAGGCCGTGGACATCTTGATTCTGATTTGTTCCGGTAAGGTACTGGACGGGAACGTTACGTAAAGTTGAAACTTGGTGATGTTCCCGTTGTCGTTGCTGAGATATGGGAACGACGGCAATGGGAAGCTTTATTGAGCATCGTGTCGTAAGTTAACGAGTGATTCAACTTTCTTCCCGTTATCGTTAACGGCAACGTTACCGTTACCGGGCAATTGTGCATCGGCCTTTAGTGGTGAGGTTCAAGATGCTAACACCAGGTGACAGATTTTGACAAGATCTTGTTTATATCTTGTTTCTAACAAAGTTCTTGACAAGATTTTACAGCAGGGATTCTTGGCAAGATATAAACAAGATCTTACTTAGGCCTAACACAAGTTCTTGTCAAGATCTTGCAAGATCTTGACAAGAATTTTCACCAGGGTGGTAAGCTACGGGAGGAAATGTTTTCAGTGCTTGCCAGTTTAAGGATACGGTAGCTACTGTAGGGTACCTTAGTAAGCCTAGCTAGAGTAGAGTTGTGAATATTTATTTAATTAAGAATTTAACTAGAAGATATAATTTTCAAATTTAGCATTTTGTAACAGGTAGGGCCTAGGCCTATTTCTTTTTGACAAAACCCTAAATGTGGGGAGTTTCAATTTAATATTTAACCACATGTAACGTTGGAATACTACAATGCTGAGCTAGTTCTCAATAGGTAGGCCTATAGAAGTATTCTTATTTTTCTTGTCTGCATTTTTTACCATAGGATTATGTGAAATAATTTTCGCTGAGGCTATTCGACCGTAGCTATGGCAAAATTACGTTTCTCAATTCGTCCGTAGCATGAACGAACATCGGCGGAAATCACCGAAGGTACTCGAACTGTGGGTACGGAAAATTAGGCCTGCTAATTTAACCGTAGGAACGGGAAGTAAATTACGTTAATTCAATAATAACCACTCTGAAAATATACGAAATTATGTTATAATTAATAAAGATTGAACACAAACACTACCATTTCACTGTTGCCGGCGCGCCATGTTTATTATGACATTACTTAGTAGGCCTACCAACCTTTTCAATAAAATACTCTACTTACCAAACCTTTAACGTTGCTATTTTAAATCTTAACTCGTTTTTAACGGAAAGGATTTCGGGTGCGCTCTTATCGATTGTATCCTAGAACTAGCGTGGCGCATCACTTTTTAAACGCTTTTATCATCTAGAATTGTGTTTGCGACGGGGCCGAATGTAGTGAAATCATTTGCAGAAAAAACATGGACCCAAATAGAATGGTAAAAAAAAAACGACCAATCGAAGATTTGAACCGCCGACCTCTCGCATAGAATTCGGACGCGCTACCACTCTGCCACAATGCACTGTGACATTTGAAGCTATTGGCCTAGTTAGGTGGTATCCCGCGGACGATTCGGATACCTTCGATTATTTCCGCTGATCTTCGTTCATGCTACGGACGAATTAAGAATCGTAATTTTCCCGTAGCTACGGTTAAATAGCCACTTCCAATAATTTTACCTCCATATCGCTGCACTATTCGAACTTGTTTTGTGGTTCCATAAACATCTATGACAGCATGAAGAGCCCCATCCTTATATGGAATATTCTTTGAACAAGGGCCCTGATCTTCACCATTGATGATAAAATGCATCTCTGCATAGTCTCCTAGTCCTGGCATTGGAACGTAAATAACACCGATACGACTTCCAACGTCTGTTGGGAGAATATCTTCCGAGGGACTATTGGGGGAAGATAGGCAAAGTAAACTACGCGGTATCAAACCACGTGATGTGCGTATATTTAAGCCTTCGCCCAAGAAATTACGATCTGGTCTTTCTAATCGAGATCTGTCTTCTACTGTTGCGGTAGCAGCTGCATACTCATAAACATTGTTATGTGACTTTGTGATAGCATATATCCAGGAGGAAGTTAAGTTGGCAAGATCTGGAAGAGCATATTGTGGTAGACCATCACTGCCACCAGCAGCTACCTGGGGATTTAGTTGTGTTAATCCAAGTCGCATGTGACCGCTCCAGCCACGTTCATTTTTCTCTATTTCAAGTAGAAATAATTCTCCTGGCAGTAATGGCTTTTCACTGAAGGTTAATGCATTAGCAAAACTTGTCTTCCGAAAAGCAACCATGTTATCATCCAGTAAATCTATATTACCTCCATGAAATGGATGAAACCTAGTGACCATTTTCTGACTAGTCTTTTCAGTTGACATTGCAGAAGAGGTGTAGCCCTAGGCCTAGGCCCTAGTCCTAGATTTCTTGGAAGGCAGGCCTAGGCTGGACAGAGCACACTTTGGACTAGTAGGCCTAGGCAATCTGTGTCTCAATTAAGCCAATCCTACCGCTATGTCAAGGTTACGTAGGTTCCAAAGTAGGCCCCTTGCAAAGGGTCAACCTAACCTCACTTAATACAGCAGCTTGCCTTGACCTAGTAGGTTATAGGCTTAGGCTAGAAGTAGGGCTCCTAGCCTAGGCTAGTGCAGGGACGACATGCAAATCAGCTTAGAAGCATTTTAGTACAATATTTCGTTGCACTGTTACTAGGCTAGGCTAGCCTAGGCCTAGCTAGGTAGCCCTAACTAACTCCATAGTGGCACGTTCTGGCTATTAGCTTATATATTTTCACACAACTCGGCTAGGCAGCCTAGCCCTAATAAACTGAACTGAAGCAAGTTTAGCTGATCTTCTACACCTGCTGCTAATGCTAACCAATCCAAGGTCAAACCACAAACTCACAACAAAAGAACGTTCTCACAACCAAGCTCACAGCTGTTTTGGCAGTCAAGACTTCATGTGAGGGGGGTTTGCGTGCAAACAGTGCGCAGCGCAGGTCAAGTCAAGTCAAGGCTTCATGTGAGGGGAGTTTGCGTGCGGACTGTGCGCTCCAAAGTCACCGTTTGAACTGATTGACCTAAGTCCAAACCAGAAGTTAAAAACTTTTTAAAAAAACGAAAAAATTGTAAAATTGCTATTTTCATGAGAGTTAATTTTTCGATGGCGCTCAAATTTCACACGAATATATGAATTCATAAAATTAAGGTTCTGTGAAAAAAATCATTTCAATCGAATAAAGCATGTAGGTGTTAAAAGAAAAAAAATTGTTTTTCAATCGAAAACATCGTAAAATTGCGATTTTCATGAGAAATAGTTTTTCGATTGCGCTTAAATTTCACACATATATATATTAATTGGATGAGCGTAGCGAGCGAAGCGAAGATTCCATTTCACTACACTGGAGAAAAAAATCCGGAATGTTTTTTTTTTTCTGTATTTTTGTGTGTCTGTTAACACGATTCCGGCTAAACCGATACACCAATTGCGATGAAATTTTATGGAGGCCTTCGAAATCTCTGAACGAAGAACTGCCACGGTTTTGAGCGCAATCGAAAAATTATTTCTCATGAAAATCGCAATTTTACGATTTTTTTCGATTTTTTAAAAAAATTTCTTCAGCTTATAACACCTACATGCTTTATCCGATTTTGATGATTTTTTCACAGAACCTTAATTTTATGAATTTAGGTATTCGTGTGAAATTTGAGCGCAATCGAAAAACTATTCCTCATGAAAATCGAAATTTTACGTTTTTTTTCATTTTAAATTCAATTCTTTGAGTTATAAGACCTACATGTTTATCCTATTGTAATGATTTTTTCACAGAACCTTAATTTTATAAATTAATATATTCGTGTAAAATTTGTGCGCAATCGATTAATTATTTCTTATGAAAATTTCAATATTACGATTTTTTCTTTCTTTTAAATTACGATTAATTAAAAAATTAAGTTAATTTTGTATTTAATTAAATTAAATTTTATAAAAATCTTCAACTTCGTAATGAATTTTTCACAGAACAACAAAAAATCCGCATAACACATGGCAGCTCAATGATTGAGTATATAACCATATGGTTATATACTCAATGCTGTAACTAGGGAAACGCCAAAGTCGTTGTTAGACGAGTGAGTGAGCCATGTGTTGAGTACCCGGGAACATCCCCTTTCCTCCCCAAAACCTAAGACTGAATCTAGCTAGCATGGGCATTTCCTCCACAGTCTATTAGGCTAGAGTGGTGCATTAGGCCTTACAGTGTTGACGCACCCATATAACAACTAATCTCAAACCCCTCTCATTTATACTCATAATAGGCTATATTAATATTACCGAGTACTCAACACATGGCTTGCTCACTCGTCTAATAACGACTTTGGCGTTTTCCTAATGTTACCGAGTACTCAACACATGGCTTGCTCACTCGTCTAACAACGACTTTGGCGTTTTCCTAATGTTACCGAGGACTCAACACAGTGCGTCAACCAATCGTGTAGTCGTTGTCGCCGTCTTCGTACTGAAAGGAGGCTTTGACATAGTTGAGCTTAAGTTGATTTGGATTAAGGGCGCGTCAACCGCCAGGTCGTAATACGCCACTCTAGCCTAGGGGATATAGGAAGGAAAACCCCATGCAAATCAGAATCAGCTACGGGTAGGTGAAAGGAAAAGAGGGGTTCTCACGGCGTGGTCGTCATCGTCTTTGTCATCGTTAGTGTTGTTATGGTCGTCGTCGTTGGGGAGGTCGTCAGTGAAGGAGGAGAGGTCCCGGACGACGACTACCAGAGCTCGCCTCTAGTTTCGAGGAGTAATACTCTACTTACCAGCTGACGTTTGGGAAATGGAGTTCGTTTAGGCGCGAGCCATCTCTTGGCCAAATGTCCTAACAGGCCTACCGAAGCGTACGCCTAGCACCTGACATTGACATTTAAGAAAACAAAATCAAAACAACTGGTGATAGCCACCGACTTGGTGATTTTTACCCTTCACCGAAATCATTGTTTTTAATTGGATGAGCGTAGCGAGCGAAGCGAAGATTCCATTTCACTACACTGGAGAAAAAAATCCGGAATGTTTTTTTTTTTTCTTTTTTTTCTGTTTGTATTATTGTGTGTCTGTGAACACGATTCCGGCTAAACCGATACTCCGATTGCGATGAAATTTTATGGAGACCTTCGAAATCTCTAAACTTAGAACTGCACCGTACGAAAAATCAATCAAAAAATTATTTCTCTTGAAAATCGCAATTTTACGAATATTTCGATTTTCTTTTTTGTTTTTGTTTGTATTTTTGTGTGTTTGTTAACACGATTCCGGCTAAACCGATACTCCAATTGCGATGAAATTTTCAGGAGACCTTCGAAATCTCTGAACTTAGAACTGCACCGTACGAAAAATCGATCAAAAAATTATTTCTCTTGAAAATCGCAATTTTACGATTTATTTCGATTTTCTTTTTTGTTTTTGTTTGTATTTTTGTGTGTGTTTGTTAACACGATTCCGGCTAAACCAATACTCCAATTGCGATGAAATTTTCAGGAGACCTTCGAAATCTCTGAACTTAGAACTGCACCGTACGAAAAATCGATAAAAAATTATTTCTCTTGAAAATCGCAATTTTACGATTTATTTCGATTTTCTTTTTTGTTTTTGTTTTTATTTTTGTATGTTTGTTAACACGATTCCGGCTAAACCGATACTCCAATTGCGATGAAATTTTCTGGAGACCTTTGAAATCTTTGAACTTAGAAATGCCACTTTTTTGAGCGCAATCGAAAAATTATTTCTCATACAAATCGCAATTTTACGATTTTTTTTTCGTTTTTCTTGTTTTTCTGTTTGTATTTTTGAGTGTTTGTTAACACGATTCCGGCTAAACCAATACTCCAATTGCAATGAAATTTTCTGAGGACCTTCGAAATCTTTGAACTTAGACCTGCCACGTTTTTTGGTACAATCGAAGAAATATTACTCATGAATATTGTACTTTTACGATTTTTTTCCCATTTTTAGTGCGATATTTTCGTGACATTTGGGCCGATTCTGACCAAACGGGTGGGGCTACAACGTTCATATTTCACACGAACATTAAGGTAATGGTGATGTATTGCCTTTTGAAAGAAAAAGTTGAAAAAGTTAGCCAGAATCCATATAAATAAAGGTTTTAATATGAGTTTTTTTTAGGTTTATAATAACAATTAACAAGTAACAATAGAAACTTGACAACAATCACCTACAATGCATTCAAAAAGCACTTGCAAAGGAAAAGTGGTCCTACAAAAACTAAAAACGAACAAAAAAGCTCATCTATCAACGCGGCGGGACTAAAGCGTTTTCCTAGTTTATATAACCATGGCAGTGGCCTTCTATACGTATAGCAAATGTGAACATTTGCAATCTAGATTTAAATTCATAAGATTTATATTATTTGTAGGTTGAAATCGCAACGGATTTTGATCAGTTTGTTAGCAGTTCTCAGTTAACTGGTAACGGATGTATGTTTAAAATTTCAGCTCAATCTGCTAAGCCGTTCGGCCGTTAGGTATCTGACAGACAGAGTCACAGCTTTCACAGTGAGTGCCGATTTTTTCGACCTGCGTTGTAGACTACGTTCGCTGCGCTCACTCGTCTAATAAGGTGCCTGAGTGTGTAGCGTGCCACGGCTTGGCTGCGGGGCCCTAACTGGCACCTAGATAATAATAGCATGATACAATATCTAATAATATATCAGAATTCTTTGAGCGAGTAGCATGCTTTTTCCTTCAGTTGTTTTAGCTTAGTGCGGAATGTGTCTGTATTTTTTGATGTCAGATCTGGTGGTAACATTAAAAATCTCATAATTAATGTAGGCCTACATTGAACTATTTTGTGTCATCTATCTATCTTCTCATCGGAACGCCTTGTCCGTGAGTTGCAATGTAACCCGGCCTCTGAAGGCCATAAATTACAGTTTGATGGGGAGCCTGATAATGAGAACATGGATTTATAATAGTACTCTCTGATGAGAACACGGAGGCGTAGATTTTCCAGAGTTATTTTGTGTAAATTTTGTCTTGTGCTAAGTTGTATGGATTTTGTTAATTTGTCGTGTGTTGTGGGTATGGATGTGGTTACTGGTTAGTGAGAGCGGCATTGGTACCAGTTACTTTTTTACAAGGTTGTTATATACTAGGAAAACGCTTTAGTAGCGCCGCGTTGATGGATGAGCTATTTTGTTCGTTTTTAGTTTTTGTAGGACCACTTTTCCTTTGCAAGTGCTTTTTGAATGCATTGTAGGTTATTGTTGTCAAGTTTCTATTGTTACTTGTTAATTGTTATTATAAACCTCAAAAAAACTCATATTAAAACCTTTATTTATATGGATTCTGGCTAACTTTTTCAACTTTTTCTTTCAAAAAGCAATACATCACCATTACCTTAATGTCCATGTGAAATATGAACGTTGTAGCCCCACCCGTTTGGTCAGAATCGGCCCAAATGTCACGAAAATATCGCACTAAAAATCGAAAAAAATCGTAAAAGTTCGATATTCATGAGAAATATTTCTTCGATTGTACCCAAAAACGTGGCAGGTCTAAGATCAAAGATTTCGAAGGTCTTCAGAAAATTTCATCGCAATTGGAGTATCGGTTTAGCCGGAATCGTGTTAACAAACACACAAAAATACAAACAGAAAAAAACAAGAAAAACGAAAAAATATCGTAAAATTGCGATTTTCATAAGAAATAATTTTCCGATTGCGCTCAAAAAGGTAGGAGTTCTAAGTGCAAAGATTTCAAAGGTCTCCAGAAAATTTTATCGAAATTGGAGTATCGGTTTAGCTGGAATCGTGTTAACAAACCCACAAAAATACAAACAGAAAAAAACAAGAAAATCGGAAAAAATCGTAAAATTGCTATTTTCATGAGAAATAATTTTTCGATCGATTTTTCGTACGGTGCAGTTCTAAGTTCAGAGATTTCAAAGGTCTCCATAAAATTTCATCGCAATTATAGTATCGGTTTAGCTGGAATCGTCTTAACAAACCCACAAAAATACAAACAGAAAAAAACAAGAAAATCGAAAAAAAATCGTAAAATTGCTTTTTTCATGAGAAATAATTTTTCGATCGATATTTCGTACAGTGCAGTTCTAAGTTCAGAGATTACGAAGGTCACCATAAAATTTCATCGCAATCGGAGTATCGGTTTAGCCGGAATCGTGTTCACAGACACACAAAAATACGTAAGAAAAAAAAGAAAGAAAAAAATAAACATTCCGGATTTTTTTCTCCAGTGTAGTGAAATGGAATCTTCGCTTCGCTCGCAACGCTCATCCAACTATACTAGGAAGCTTCGCAAACGCTCTTTCAGGCGCGTTGTTGGATGAGCGTATTTTTTTAAAACGAAAAAACGTGAAATTGCGATTTTCATGAGAAATAATTTTTCGATTGCGCTCAAATAACACGTTAATATATTTATTCATAAAATAAAGGTTCTGTGAAAAAATCATTACAATCGGGTAAAGCATGTAGGTGTTAAAAGACGAAGAAATTTTTTTAAACCGAAAAAAGCGAAAAATTGCGATTTTCATGAGAAATAATTTTTAGATTACGCTCAAATTTCACACAAATATATTCATTAATACTAGGAAAACGCATAAGTCCCGCCGCGTTGTTGGATGAGCGTTTTTGTAAGTTTTTAGATTTTGTAGGTCCACTTTTCCTTTGCAAGTGCTTTTTGAATGCATTGTAGGTGATTGTTGTCAAGTTTCTATTGTTACTTGTTAATTGTTATTATAAACCTCAAAAAAACTCATATTAAAACCTTTATTTCTATGGATTCTGGCCAACTTTTTCAACTTTTTCTTTCAAAAAGGAATACATAACCATAACCTTAATGTCCATGTGAAATATGAACGTTGTAGCCCCACCCATTTGGTCAGAATCGGCCCAAATGTCACGAAAATATCGCACTAAAAATCGTTAAAAAAATCGTGAAAGTACGATATTCATGAGAAATATTTCTTCGATTGTACCCAAAAACGTGGCAGTTCAAGGTCGCAGTTCTAAGTTCAGAGATTTCGAAGGTCTCCATAAAATTTCATTGCAATCGGAGTATCGGTTCAGCCGGAATCGTGTTAACAAACAGACAAAAATACAAAAAAAGAAAAGAAAAGAAAAAAAACACATTCCGGATTTTTTTCTCCAGTGTAATGAAATGGAATCTTCGCTTCGCTCGCTACGCTCATCCAAAAATGTCAACAATTTTTATGTTAATGAAGAATTCTCTACAGTGTGGTTTGGGTATTTAAAAAATAAATATTTTTGTCTGGTGACTATCTCCAGAAGGTATCAACATATTATCTTATTTGGGATTCAAAATTGTAGTGATACTCAAATTTTGCTGTCATTAAATTTGAGTGAGCCCTGGAAGCCAAGTCTTGAGACCACTCGTTTCAACTCACACACGTTCTGAAACGAGAAATGCCTCCCAAGCCGCACAAAATCGCCAAATCGGTAGTCTTGGGGACAAGTTCACGAGTCGCACGGTGACTTGGAACGAATGTTTTTTCGCGTTTCAAACCACGAGGTATTTGGTGGTGACTTGTGAACTTTGTCGACTTGAGACGATCAAAACAGTTTGTTATTGATTTGGTAGTTATAAATTGTGACATATCAATCTAGATGAACGTTGTAAATGCAATTATAGATGTAACACGGTGAGCTAGCAACCGGCAAATTTACGTACCCATATTAATACATGCATCAACCCTTTCCAAATTGATCAAACACCAAGTATAAATTAAATATTTCCATTTAAAAAAATATCTGACATTGGATATCTAGGCCCATTCTAGGCCTACCTTTCAAAAACAACAATCCAAAAACAAAATAGCACAGCTTTCATAATAAAGAGATCGATTATTTCAATCTAACTAGCTGTGATTTTGATTGATTTTATTTTGTAACAAAATTTTCTATTGGTCACTATGGGATTGTTGGGGGCGGAGCCTCAAGCCGTGAAAATGGCCTCAAGACTCACCATTATCGTTTACCCCAAGTCACCGGTGACATAGAATGAGCGACTCGACTCACTTCTCGACTCGAAACGAGTGGTCTCAAGACTTGGCCTCCAGGAAGCCAAGTCTTGAAAACCACTCGTTTCAACTCACACACGTTCTGAAACGAGAAATTCCTCCAAGTCGCTCAAAATCGCCAAATCGGTAGTCTTGGGGACAAGTTCACGAGTCGCACGGTGACTTGGAACGAATGTTTTTTCACGTTTCAAACCACGAGGTATTTGTTGGTGACTTGTGAACTTTGTCGACTTGAGACGATCAAAACAGCTTGTTATTGATTGGTAGTTATAAATTGTGACATATTAATCTAGATGAACGTTGTAAATGCAATTATAGATGTAACACGGTGAGCTAGCAACCGGCAAATTTACGTACCCATATTAATACATGCATCAACCCTTTCCAAATTGATCAAACACCAAGTATAAATTAAATATTTCCATTTAAAAAATTATCTGACATTGGATATCTAGGCTACCTTTCAAAAACAACAATACAAAAAACAAAATAGCACAGCTTTCATAATAAAGAGATCGATTATTTCAATCTAACTAGCTGTGATTTTGATCGATTTTATTTTGTAACAAAGTTTTCTATTGGTCACTATGGGATTGTTGGGGGCGGAGCCTCAAGCCGTGAAAATGGTCCCAAGACTACCGATTATCGTTTACCCCAAGTCACCGGTGACATAGAATGAGCGACTCGACTCACTTCTCGACTCGAAACGAGTGGTCTCAAGACTTGGCCTCCTGAGCCTTGACTGATCGAGCTATTGCAGTGCTTTGACCAGAAGGTTTTTTCGTCTTATATTATACCAAGAAATTTGGTGTAACTTGAAGGGGAAAACAGAGTTATTTTTGGATGAGCGAAGCGAAGACTTCAATTTCACTGACCCCCAAAAAATTTAGCTCGGGTGTTTTTTTTTTTTTTTGTTTGTTTGTTTTTTTTTTTTTTTGTTTTCCGTCTGTTTGTTCGCTCTCTACCGGGCAAACGGCATATGCGATCTTGATGAAAATTTGACACGACCTTCGTTTTCTCTGAACTTAGACTTGCTACATTTTTGGGTACAATCGAAGAAATATTTCTCATGAATATCGTACTTTTACGATTTTTTTCGATTTTTAGTGCGATATTTTCGTGACATTTGGGCCGATTTTGACCAAACGGGTGGGGCTACAACGTTCATATTTCACAAGGACATTAAATTAATGGTGATGTATTGCCTTTCTGAAAGAAAAAAGTTGAAAATTTTTGCCAGAATCTATAGAAATAAAGCTTTTAATATAAGTTTTTTTGATTTTTTGTGCGATATTTTCGTGCCATTTGGGCCAATTCTGACCAAACGGGTGGGGCTACAACGTTCATATTATACATGGACAATAAGGTTATAGTGATGTAGTACCTTTTGAAAGAAAAAATTGAAAAAGTTAGCCAGAATCCATAGAAATAAAGCTTTAATAAAAGTTGTTTACGGTAAATAATAACAATTGACAAGAAACAAAAGAAACTTGACAACATTCACCTCCCAATGCGTAGGCAGCAAAACAAAGCACTTGCAAAAGTAAAAGATATTCCACGCAAACTAAAAACTTTAAAAAGCTCATCCATCAACGCGGCGGGACTTTAGCGTTTTCCTAGTATAGGAAAACGCTTAAGTCCCGCCGCGTTGTTGGATGAGCGAATATGGTGCATTGAGCTGCCATGTGTTACGCGGATTTTCTGTTGTTCTGTGAAAAAATCATTACTTAGTCGAAGATTTTTTTAAATTAAATTAAATTAAATTAATAATTAACTTACTTTTTTTAATTAAATTTAAAAAAATAAAAAATAAACTTAAATTTTTAATCGTAATTTTTAAAAAGAAAAAGTACGTAAAATTGCAATTTTCATAAGAAATAATTATTAGATTGCGCTAAAATTTAACACGAATATGTTATTGGATGAGCGAAGCAAAGACTTCAATTTCACCGACCCCCCAAAAAATTTAGCTCCGTTGTTTTTTGTTTTTTGTTTGTTTGTTTGTTTGTTTTTTTTTTTTTGTTTTTCCGTCTTGTTTGTTCGCTCTCTACCGGGCAAACGGCATATGCGATCTTGATGAAAATTTGACACGACCTTCGTTTTCTCTGAACTTAGACTTGCCACGTTTTGGGTACAATCGAAGAAATATTTCTCATGAATATCGTACTTTTACGATTTTTTTCGATTTTTAGTGCGATATTTTCGTGCCATTTGGGCCAATTCTGACCAAACGGGTGGGGCTACAACGTTCATATTATACACGGACATTAAGGTTATGGTTATGTAGTACCTTTTGAAAGAAAAAGTGGAAAAATTTAGCCAGAATCCATAGAAATAAAGCTTTTAATACAAGTTTTTACGGTAAATAATACCAATTGACAAGAAACAAAGAGAACTTGACAACATTCACCTACAATGCGTAGGCAGCAAAACAAAGCACTTGCAAAAGTAAAGATATCCCACGCAAACTAAAAACTTTAAAAAGCTCATCCATCAACGCGGCGGGACTTTAGCGTTTTCCTAGTTTATGAAATTAAGGTTCTGTGAAAAAATCATTACAATCGGACAAAGCATGTAGGTGTTATAAGTCGAAGAATTTTTTTAAAAAGAAAAAAAAAACCGTAAAAATTTTTTTTAAAAAAATTTTTTATTTTAAATTTCACACGAATATCTTATTTCATAAAAATTAAGGTTTGTGAAAAAATCTTTAGAACATAAAGCATTAGGTTTTATAAGCGAAGAAATTTTTAAAAAAACAAAAAAAACCCTTTAAAATTGTTTTTTTTTTATGAGAAAAATTTCCCGATTCCCCAAAAACGTGGCTTTTTAATTTCAGAGATTTCAAGGCCCCCTAAAATTTTGCAATCGGGGGTTTTTCCGCGGGGAAACAAACAAAAAAAAATTAAAAAACAGAAAAAAAAAAAAAAAAATTCCCGGGCTTTTTTTTTTTTCCAGTGTTGGGGGGGGAAAAATTTTTTTCGCTCGCTACGCTCGCTACGCTCATCCAATTAGTTGTATTTTTATCTCTTTGACTCTGTTCATTATTTTACTTTGGCTTTTAGGGTGAAACTGTAAGAATTTAGTTTTTTCTGGATTAGAGATTAGTTCGTTATTGTTGAACCAAGTGGCTTCTGCACTCTTGATTGCTTTTTCTGAAATGTCATCAATGGTCGAACCACAATCAATTTAAAAAAAACATACAAACGGTACAAAATTTTTTGAAGTTTTGCCATTTTACTCGTTAATTTTTCTGAATATGGCGGGTAAATGTGTCCGCTCCAATGGCCCGCTCATCTTTACGCTCACGTACACGGCGGTGGTATCGAAATAATTGGTGGCGGTGGTATGTGCAGAAACAGATGAGAGGGGGGGAATCAAGTGTCATTGTCAAACACGGCAGGTTAAAAAGGTTAAAAACGGGGAATTTGAGATTGAAATTTGTGTTTGTTCTTCTTTCTCTCAGTGAAATGGAAAAAACTTTTCAATCCGTAGTTTTGAACTGTAACAATATTACATCAAATTCCTCTTTGTTGACAGTTTAAATTAGACAGCCCCAGGGCTCAACTCGGTAGGCTAGGGCTAAGCTCATAAGTGACCTACATCTTAACAGGCTTATGCGTTCGTACAATCTTAGGAGGTGCATGTCACTTAATATGCTGAGTTTCTATTTACTTTTTTTTAGTATTTCTTTTAGTGAAGAAAAAAAAAACGAAAAAAATGACATCGGTACAATAGTTCTCTTTCTCGTCGCCAGTAGACCCCAAAAAGTACAAGCCCCTATGTTCCTATTGAAAAAGGAACAGTTCTGTAAATTAAATTTTGTATATTGAAATTGGAAACTCTAGGTAAGTATTCACAGGTTTCATCGTGAAGTAGGACTAGCCTAGGCCCCTAACCCATATTTTAAGGTGATTTTGCTTGGTAATTTTCATTTGGGTCTGGCTAGGTCTAGGGCGAGTCCACTCGGCCTACAACCCGCTACGGTAGGCCTAGCCCTATCCCAAAAACGAAGCCAAGTAATTGTAGGTGGACCAAGGCCTAGGCCCTAGCCTAGGCCTATTCGTTAGCTAGGCTACGCCTAAGCCTAGGCCTAGCTAAGCGGCACTCTTTCGGTTGATGTTCCCCAACTTTTCAACACTGTGATATTAGGGGAAAAGTAGGTTGGGGGGTGGCGCGAAGCATGTATGTTTTAATAAAAATAATATTGTAAAATATACGCTCTTCGCGCCCCCCCCCCCCCCACTCCCCCAACCAACACCAACCGAAAGACTACCAGCTAGGCTGGGTCCTTACGTAGGGCTACCGGTAGGTACCTAGCATAGCCTAGCCTGAACATTGCCCAGTAGGCCTAGGGCTAGGCCTAGGCCTACTGGTTGGTCTTGTGGTTAGCGTCTAGCTGCTTCCAATGCAGAAGGTCCAGGGTTCGATTTCTGCTATGGGCAGAAGTTTTGAAACTTCTGATTTGGACTTGTGTCCATCAGTTTATGGGTTAAGAATTTGTAAATGGTGACTTTGGAGCCATCCTAACAACGAGGCACACAATAAATTCAAAGTTGGCCTTGTTGATTCTGGCGTTGATCCGCGGGTGTTTGCACTGCCCAGACCACTGGGCACTGATTGCTATATTTTGTATTAAAAATATTGGTCTTTGGTTGGTTATCGCTCACTCGTTGGTTGCGTTGGGGCCTAAAGGGTTGGCTTGGTCGCTTTGGTTTAATGTCCCCCACTGAAAATTAGTTAGGCATATGACTGAGTGGGTAGGCCTAGGCTCAAAATACAATTTAAATAAATTTATTTAATTTATTTGAAGCTGATCCCAGATAAAATAACATAACATGAACAATTCCTAACGGTTACAAATGGGCCCTTCCGTCCGGTGGCAACCACTCACTCCCCCGGACCTAATTACTGTCATCTCCTAAAAACAATCTAAATTCCCTCAAAGACCCACTAGCTACAACCTCCCCAGACAAGTTATTCTACTCCCTAACAGTCCTTTCCAAGAAACCATACTGACCCAGATCTGTTCTTATTGTACTTGACGCTGAAACTTCCATGTAAGATCCCCCTACCCCTGTAAAACCCCTCCTGTGGATGTCCCCCCCCCCCCACTTCCCCTAGCCGCCCTGTACATATTGCACAACCTAACTTCCCTTCTTCTTCTAATGACTCCCACCCCAACTCTCCTAACATTGCAGTGACACTGTCATTTACTCTCTCTACATTCCCCTTTTGATCCTCCTCCCAAACCTTCCCCGTAACCCTTCTTGCCTCCCTACATTGAACCTTCTCTACCTCCAAAACCTCCACCAGCTTATACGGATCCCATGCTGCCGCCCCATACTCCACTGACGGTCTAACTACCACCTTATATGCCCGATCTTATTATTATTATTATTATTATTATTATTACCTATATTATTATCTTTTTATATTATATTATTGTCAATCAAGCTTTATGCCTCCTATAGCCTAGGCCTTGCCTATAGAAGAATTACAGTTACCCCTTAGGGCCTACCTTAAAACATTAGGTAAGGGCTACCCCGTACCCGGGGAACTTGTTTGGTTGGGAAGCTCCAAAATCAAATCATCTTGTTTAATGCTTTTTAGTAACAAAAACCTTCAAAACCTTTAGGCTAACGTTGCTATTTTAAATGAAGTCCTTTTCGGTTAATAGTCCTTTATAGGTAGGGCTACTTAATATGTTAGGCCTAGGTTTTTTATTTATTTATTTTTTTTTACGTATTTTAGAGTAGATCTATTTTAGTAAAAAACATGATGATTTAATTTTGAACCCTCCCAACCGAACAAGTTCCGTACCCGGTAGGTCTCGCAAAGAAGAAACAAAGTTGCTGCCAGCCATAGCCAAGCCACTTCTGCTTCCAGTTCCATCTATCCATGATTAAGGGCCTGGTACTACATACATAGCCTAATTGCTCAAGTCAAACAGATTCTTTTACAAGGTACCTCTGATTTCCTTGTAGTAGACCTAGGCCTACTAATAAAGCCAAAAGTACGGTAAATAAAATAAGTGTATGTTATGTTCAATGCTGTTATATTTTTCTTCCTTCTATTGTTCCAGAGTTCGGATATGGGATTTGATCATCCTCCTACCGAACACCCTCTTTCTTTTGTTCCTTGCGTTGAGATTCAACCGTGCTCGACTAAAGCTGAGAGCGACGAGCAGTCCCATCTTCCTTACATTCTATGGACTTGTGAGTATTGCATCACGTTCATGACTTCACTTATCATCCAATAAGCCTATTACAGATTGCAAGTACGGGGTAGGCCTAATAACAATGCCAGGGTAAGTAGGCCTCCGCCTACATCACATTCACAAGATTAACCCTGCATTAGGTAGGTCTACTCACGCATATTTTTATTTAACACCAGTACTCGCGTGGGGTACATATAACCCCACAATTAAAATACCGGTAGTACCTGTATTTTGCTAAGTATTGGAATGTAGGCCAGCCGCCAGAGGCCTACTAGACTACTGTGTTAAGATAGCAACACCAATTGAGGAAAAGGAATTAGTATTAGTATAGTAGTTTTAGGGCGCTTTAACAGCTAAGATTATTCGTGCCTCCAAGATAAAACAATTTCTATAAGTGTGAGTTACCACCATGTATACTTCTTTCTAAGGGGTGACGCGGGGGACAAGGGGTGGACAGGCCAGTGCTGGTCGGAACCAGCCACAAGCGAATGGGGAGGGCAGGGGTTCCCCCACGTCGTTGTCGTCTTCGTCTGTGTCATCATTCGTCCGTGTTGTCATTGTCGTCGCCGTCGGGGAGGTAGTCAAAGGGAAGTGGAAAGTTCCTTGACGACGACCCAGAGCTCGCCATTAGAATGACGCAATGTCAAAACTTACCATCAAGTCTTGGTCATCGAATATTTAGGTCTTTAAGACATTCAATAAAAATGAAACCGATTTCTTAATGTATGACTTTGTCTCTGGCACAAGTGGTTGAATCTGTTTAGCCAAGTGGCGAGCCAACTCATGGGTAGGAAAACCTATTGCATTAACAATTAGAACATAAGGAAACTCCTGGCTTGTGAACTTTAGGAAGACATAGATCCTCGAGAGTTCTAGCATCGTGTGTGGTTACGCCTCTTTTACCAGGGGCAAGGGATGAAATTCTGTTTTGGGAGGCCCAAAGTATGCAAAAAGGCCGTTTTACAATTTTTTATTTTTTTTAAAACCATATTATATTATTTTTATTTTTATTTTTTTTTTTTTTTTTTTTGTCCCCTTTTCCCAACCCCTTTAGGGGCCCCTTCCCCTTAAAAAAAAAAACCCCCTGGGGGGGGGGCCCCTTTTTGGGCCCCAAAAAAAAAAAAGGAAAAAAAAAAAAAAAAAAAAAAAAAAAAAAAAAAAAAAAAAAAAAAAAAAAAAAAAAAAAAAAAAAAAAAAAAATTTTTTTTTTAAACAGGGTTTTTTTAAAAAACCTTAGGGGCTACTTAACTAGTACCCCCAAACCCAACGGGGAGGGGAGGCTAAAAACAATCCCGGGTAAGAAAACGAACCTTCCCAAAGTAACCCTGCTATTTTTAAGGTTTTTTTTAAAAAAGTTTTGGGGGGGTGGGCCCCTACAAAAAAAAATTTAAATTAGTATTTTTTTTTTTTTTAAGTTTTTGGGAAGGGGGGCCAGCCCAAATTTATAGATAGTTTTAATAAAACCCCACCAAATTGAAAAAAAAGGTTGAAAGAAAGGGGTTTTTTCCAACACCCAAGATTCTGTAAAAGTAAAAAATTTTATAAGGGGTTACCCCCCATGTAATTTTCAAGGGTGACCCAAAGGGGGTGGGACGGAGTGTGGTCAAAAGCCAAAGGGAAAGGGGGGGGGGTTTTTCCCCCCTTTTTCCTTTCATTGGTATCATCCTCCTGTTTTTGTCCTTCGGGGGGGGTAAGTCCAAAAAGGGAAGGTGGGGAAACCCCCATTGTTTCGAAAAAACCCCATTTTTGGGGGGGGGGGGTTTGGTTTGGGGGGGGGGGGGGGGGGGGGGGGGGGGGGGGGGGGGGGGGGGGGGGGGGGGGGGGGGGGGGGGGGGGGGGGGGGCCCCGGGGGGGGGGGGGGGGGGGTGGGGGGGGGGGGGGGGGGGGGGGGGGGGGTTTTCGTCCCCGCTCGTTAAATGGTTTTAAAAAACCCCAAAATTTTGGTTTAGAATTTTTATCTTTAAGGGAATTCTAAAAGGGAACCATTTTTAAGAGATTTTTCTAAAAGGGTTTTGAATTTTTTAAAGGGCAGGCCCTCGGGGAAAAAACCTTTGTTTTGAAAAAAATTTTTGTTTTTTAGAAAGGCCTAACCCTTTTGTTTGGGTTATTTTTTTTAATTTTTAAGATAAATTCTTTTTTTTAGTGCCCAATTGCAAAAGTTTTTTAACCAAATTTAAAAAAAGATCCCAGAAAAGTTCCAAAACAATTAAATGGGTTTTTAAATAGGGGCCGGGGGAACCCCCATTTAAAAAAATATAAAAATTAAAGGGGGTATAAATAAAGTTTACCCCGAAATTTTTCCCCAGTTCGAATAAAAGGGGTTGCCTTTTTCGAAAATACCCCGAAAATTCACAACAAACGTCCAAAAAACCTAAAGTGGCCCCAGTGGGCCCAAAGTGTAGTTTTAAAACAGGTTTACAATGGTTGTTTTTTTTTTTCTTTTGGGAAATGTCCTTTACTTTGGGTTTTTTTTAATTTTCGCTAGGATCCCCAAAAACAAAAATTGGTAAAAAACCAAAAAAAAAAAGCCCAGCGGGAAAAAAAAATCCCCCCAAAAAAATTTGGTTTTTATTTATCCCAAAAGCCTTGATTGTAAAAAATTAAATTTTTTGGGATGAAATCGAAAATTTTTTAAAATTTTTGGGAAAGCTTATCGAAATGATTCCCAAAAAGGGTTTCCGATATGGGAAATCTTGGCTTAAAATAAAAAAAATTTAAATCCTTCTTTTAATTTTTTTTTGTTAATTTTTTGGTTTTGTTTTTCCAAACAAAAAATCTTGGGGGGAAACCTAGAAAGGGAGGAAAGGAAATTTTTTTTAGACAGGCCCATTTTTTAAAAATTAGAGTTCTAAATAAGGTGTATTTACGTATTCCTTATTTTTAAATTTGTGTTTAGGGCACCAAAATAAAAATTAAAAAAATCAATTTTTCCTTGTTTTGGATTTTAATTTGTTTTTCTAAGGAAACACCCTTTTTCCTTTTCAAGGGAAAAGGAAAAAATGTAGAACGAAAATTTTTAATTGGGGAAATAAGATTTGTGGGGTTTTGGGTTTAAGGTTTTTTGGGGCCCCAAAAGGTTTCAGGGGGGCCCAAGTTTTGGGGAAAAAATTTTTTTTTAAAGGAAACCATTTTTTTAAAGGGGGAATGAAGGGGAAAGGGGGGAAAATGGGAAAAATTTGGGGGGGTTTTTTGGGGGGAAGGGAAACCGGGCCCAGAAGGGGGCCGAAGTTGGGGAAAAAATTTAAAGGAAAACCCCGGGAAGGTTGGGAAAGGGGATTAAAAAAAGGCCAGAGTTCCTTGAAAAAACCAAGGGCCAAAGTCCCCCTTATTTTGGGGGAATCCAATCTTATTTAAAAGGCCCAACCAGGGGAATAAAATTTGGATTTTAACCCCAAAACTTCACCATCCAAATATTTCAAATATTTGTATGGCAACCCTTTTTAGTTAAAGAGTCATTGACAAAAATTCTGCAAATTTTAAAATGACTTTAATTTTCATTTTTAAACCTTTAATTATCCTCGGTTTTTGTAAAAGTTTTTCCGGCGTAATGAAAAAGAAAAAATTTTTTTCGCATTATTATCCGGGAAAACCTTTACTCTAAAAAGGGGAGATTTTTTCCTTCTTCAGGGGAATAAGGTCCTCTTTTCCCGGGTTTTTTGGGTTTTTTTCTTTTCGGGGAAAATTTTTTTGGGCCTCGTTTTTGGAAAGGGACACTTCAAAATTTTAGTGATAGAATTTGTCAATACAGATAGAGTTTAGGTTTTTGTTCTACAAAATGCTAGTACAATGTAGGCTTTCTAGTGTTTTAGTGACTATATTGAATTGAAATGTTCCTAGACTAATTCATCTTTTACTTTTAGATGTGCAAAAAAACACCCCAAAATTCAGGGTTTGGTTTAAAAAAAAAAATAGGCTACAAAATGCAAAATTTTTTAAAAAAATTTAATGCTAATAGTATTCAAATTTAAATGCTAAAAAAAAGTATCTCTCGTGTGTTTGTGAATTAGTAATTCTGATTAGTATAGGTTAGAAAAAAAAACAAAAGTTATTCAGCAAGCGGGTTACATGTAGGGGTATGGAGAGCTTCAAATCATGTGGGTTTAATTTGAAAAATTGATAAAAACATTCAATAAAAATGTGGAGTATATTGACCTTTGCCGTCTCCAGGATATTGTTTGAGCACCCCTAAAAACTAAGTTAGCCTTTAAAAGATGGATCAAATGTTTTCTGATTAAAAAAAATTTGCCGGGGAGGGGAAGTCTTGTTGAAGCTTTAAAAAGCAAAAAAAAATATTTTAAATTCAAATAAATAATACTAAGCATTAAGAAAGAAAATGAAGATATAATTGACTCATAGTACATAGGAACATCTTAAATATGGGCCCTAAGGCCTAAATCAAATTAAAAAAATCTTATTTTTTATTCTTAGCACTCATAGATCGTGACAAGATATTTAAGTCTGCAAAAAAATTAGAAAAAAAAAAATAAAAATGGATAAAATCCGGTACGGTATTGTAATGGTCAAAAATAGGATTTTTCAAAAAGCTGGGGCGAGAATAGATATTTTCTGAGGAAAGCTGGTACGGGTCCATGTTTTAAAAACCAGTGATTGCCCCTTTCGTTTTTTTCTTTTTTTTTTTACTTTAAGGGGTCGGGGACTTTTTTTCATGCTCCCAATTGTGTATTATGAGTTGGGCTTCCTGCCACCCCTGCACAATTTTCCCAAAAACATTTTTTCCCCCGCATTACATAATGATGATGATATTACCAAAAACATATTAATGTTTTTCCCCTTGTTTATAACCGGAAAAAAAAAAATAAAAAAGGGGGGGGGGGGGGGAAAAAAATGTGTTGATAGTAATCTTATTGCTTGTCGCGAGCATGCGCTTTCTTTTCCCCTGTGCAGATGTCATTTGGTTTTTTTTTTTAATAAAAAAAATAAAATAAATACATTGTATTTAGAGTCTACCCACTCAGTTATAAACTGATTTTCAGTGGGGGACAGTAAACCAAAAAAAACCAACCCAACCCTGGGGGGGCCTTAAAAAAAACCTCTGTCATTTTGCAAAAGCGTTTTTTAACAGAAATTTTTCTATTAACAACTTTAAAAAAAAATATTTTAAAGGATAAAACTGAAGGATAAAAGTAAAACTTAAAAAAACTTTTCCCCGGATTTTAAAAAGTTTTTTTTGGTCCCAAAAAAAACCAAAAGTTCGGGTTTCTGTAGGGGTCCTCAATTGCTTTTTGTCTAAGGCCTACTTGACTTAAAAATGAATCAATGCCTTCCCCGGGCCCCCGGGATATCGCAGTAGCACCGTACGTTCTGCGGAAAACCTCGTCACTCACTGGCGTTCCCCCAATAAAACAGGCGTTCCGAGATGATCCGCCCGACACATTTTTCCCGTACTTTTCAAAAGGGACTACGACTTGTTTGGACACGGTGGATTCTTCTTTTTCATCACTCCATCGGGTTCACCTGGTAGGTTTTTATTGTATTGTACCCACCTAGTAGGCCAACTAGGAGGGGGATATTCTTTTTTTTTATAATAGACCTGAAATAAAAATGGGTCCAGACAAAAAAAAATTTAAGAAATGTAAGTTTACTAAAAGAAGGGGCCCAGCATTTATTCAAAAAATACCATGGCCGGGATGTAGCATTGTTGCTATTACGCGGGAAACAGTGATGACGGGGGGTACCCGGAAAACCGTTTATAGCGACCCGGAAACCGGTTCTATAGCGCCCCGGGTTTCCGACTTTAAACCATTTTCCATTTTTTCAAGTTTACTGACAATGGTGAACTTCAGGGGCATTTTTTCCAAAACCCTTTTTCCCCCCAAAAGGTAATTTTTTACGCACCGTTTTTGTGCGGTCTATTTCCCGGGGGCCCCGTATGACGTACCGGGTTTCTATCCTTTCCCGCCACGGATTTTAAAAGCACTCGACTGGCCTTGGCATGAGGCTGCTAAGGACATTTGATTTGGGCATTGTAAAAAAAAAGCGCGTGCCCCAAAAGCAGCTCATTTCCTAGAAAACAAAAAAAAAAAACAAAAAGAAAGGCTGATACATTGAAAAAATTTAACCTTAAAAAAAACCCGGGTTGACGGGAGGAACGGTTTGTTGAACTTTTTGGACCCTGACACTAGCTGTGACCACCGGGTTAAAAAAAACAAACACAGGCCATTTTTAAAAAAAATTAAAGAAGTTTCCCCCCAATTTTATTTTGAAAAGTGAATAATGCCAAAGATGGGGCCTCCACGTGAGTAAATCCCCGCAACCCTGAAAATCCCACTCGCAGCTCGCATTTTGGGGTGAAAATTTTGGGGCTTTGCGGAGAATTTTTTAGGACGTGTTTTCAAAAAATCTTTTTTTGCGAGAATTTGAACGAGCCCCGGATCATTTTATGAATGGCCCCGCTAGGGTGGGCTTCTGTACGAATGCGGAAAATGAAAGTCGCTTGGTGATTCCCGTGATGTGGGAGCCGGGAGTGTGTTTTTGAGCGTGACAAACTATTGTGTTTGCGTGTGTTGCCGCTCGTCATTTACGTCATTTTTTAAAAACAAAGAAGCGATGTTTTTTCGCGAGCCGTACGAGGGGATAGCGTGAGATACAACGGGGAGACACCAGCACGGGTTGTTTCGGGCCCTTCGTTTGCAAGGGGCTATTGCGCAAGCAACATGTCAGTTGTCCTAAAGGGTTTTATTCTTAAAAAATTTTTTTCAAGAATCGAAAGATTTTGCAACATAAAACGTCGGGGAAACTTGAGTCGTAAACAGCCAGACACATTATTGTAAGCGCGACGCGAACATAAGTCTTTGGGCATTTTTTGATGGGGCGTTTGATTTGTACCATCGTTTTTTATTTATTTTATTGCAAAGGGGTTTTTAGATTTTTTCCCCGGGAAAAATACTGAAGTTTTTCAGTAAAAATTAACCCCCGCTTTTTACCAAAACGCACCAAAAAAGCCTTTAAAAAAAAACCTGACCCAAAATTTTTAGCCTGCGGGCTATTGTTGGGGGGTCCCCCCCAAAACCCCCCCTTCCCTTCCCCCAAAAAAGTACTTCCCGCTAGGAGCGAGTACAAAAAGACGAGTGCGAGTTTTTTTGACACAATTTTAAGGGGTTAAATCCCCGTACTTAGTTTCAGAAAATTTGGGAGGAGGGATAAACATTACTCTTCTCCACTTCCCCATGATAGACCTAACCAGTAACCACCCAAAAACCTGGGTCCAGCCGAACTGCCCCGACAGCGAGTCAGCGATCGAGCCGAGCGAGGCGAAGACTGCCCATCGCTTCAATGAGACACAGTCGTTGTGCCCACGTGAACCCCATTTTTTTTGGGTGGTTTTCCAGTTTGACTGCACAAAACTCATTGTTTCGTATATTGCATTCCCAAACACACTAAAAATCTCAAATTAAAAAAATTTTTGCCTGCGGCGCTCCCCCTGTGTTTGGCCCCCTTTCCCCTAAATTTTAATGGAATCCCGGTCAAGCCAAAATTTTACGTGGGGGGTAGGCGGTACAGTAAAACAAAAAATGCCCGTATCAGGGATCCGGGGAAATAGTCCCCCAAAATAACGTGGACAAATATTTTTTTTTTTGTGGGGAACGTTTATTTTGAATAATTCTTGGTCACAATGATTGTTTTTAAACTTTTTTAATTGATGCTCCCTAAAAAGGGGCTTTTTTTATTTTTGGGGATGGGGGGGTTTTTTTTTTAGTATCGTTTTGGTATTTTTTTTTGAAATTGCAAAATTTGTGTTTTTTGGGTTTTTTTTACCATTTCTCATTACCCAATAGGCTACGGTATTTATGGTGCAAAATTGTGATTAATTTACATTTTGGGAAGTTTAATAGCGTCAGCCGGAATTTTTTTAAAAATCGAAAAATGGCGCTACTCGGCGTACCTGCGGTTGCCGGGGCGCACTTTTCAGCAGATTCGGACATTTTTTTCCCTTTTTTTAATTATAGCATGGAAAATTACCCGTTTTTAAAATTTTTATTCGAAATACTTTTCTTTCTTATTACCAATAGTTTCTTAGTTTCATGAACCTTGTAGAATCAAAAACAAAACGAAAAACACAAAATTAGGGTTAGAAAAGACAAAGTATAAAATTTTTCGACTTTTTCCCACAGTGTGATGTCATTTGACGTGACTGAAAGCCGTTGTTTGTCAAAATGCCGATACAAAAAAATTGTTTTATGGGTTTTTCTAAAAGTGATTCACTTATTTTAAAGAGAAGCAGGTTGGGTATATTTTAAAATTTCCCATACCTAGAGGTGGGAAAAGGTTAAAAACATGGGTCAGGGCATTGGGGAAGAGAACTTTTCAGGGACGTCACAAGAGAAAAAAATAATGACACCTAGGCCTAATTGCAGCAGCAAACTTCTGAGGTGCTTGGTCTACAAAACGTTTTTTCCAGATGGGAACCAAAAATTATCAAGAAAAAGGAAAACGGGCATAGGTTTATCTGTTAATTGTCAGAAATAAAATACAGAGAAAATTGGGCTTTTGGGCCGTGGGCCCCTGGGGCCTAGGTTTGAAAAAACCCCCTTAGATTTAGCCTAAAGGGTCTAGAAACAGGCCTATCCCACAAGTTAAGGACTACCCTAAAAATAGTCGTTGGAGCACTATATGCCTTTGTGTAGCCTATGAAAATATATCCCTGAGGACAAGGGGGATAAGGCCCAAAGGGCCCCTTGGGGAAGATGCCTACCTGAAAAAAACTCATGTAGGGGCAGCCAAATCCCCTGGGCATCTCTAGCCTTTGGTTAAAACCCTGATTTTAAATAGTGGACCAAGGCCTAGTCTCGTAGTCTATGGTTTCCTTTTTAAAAGTTTTGTTTTGACAGATCCCTTACTTTGGTTAACATAAAAAATTAAAAAAGTAAAGCCCGGGCCTTTTTACACACCCTACTTGCCTTAAAAGATAAGGCCAGTCAATCTAAAGTCTTGCAATAACTTTTTTGCTATTCTTTGAATGTTTTTTACTGAAATAATGAACTAATTTTCCCCTGGAACTCTTTTTATCTATTTAAACAACGAAAAAAACTGTAGGATCGGCATATTTTGTGAAAAAATTTCATAATGTTGCCCAAATTTCCGGGGTAGTCGGTCCTAGTTCCACAAGTCCCCAATGGGTTTGTGCGCGCAAGTTTATTGTGTGCCATTCGTAATAAAGGGTTTGGCTTTCATTAAAGCAACACAATTTTAACCCACAATAAAAACCAAGTAGTCTTCAAAAATACCTCCCTGTTTTTAAGATCGGATGACCACTCGGAGAGAAACCTAGAGCGCAACTGTGGGCCTCCCAAAACATAACACATCACATTTTCCGTTTCAGGGTATTTGGTCATCCTGACGTACCGTGGAGACCCTTCGAGAGAGGCTTGCTTTGCCGGGTAAGTGGGCCCTATTTTTTGATTTAAGGCTTTTAGATAGTGGAAATACTCTTTTTAAAATAAATTTCATCCCCAATATTTAGTCCCCCCTTTAAAATTCGCGATGCGAAATCCCCTGATTGTTGTCAAATGCTTTAGCCTATTTGAATCAAATGTCAGGTTACAAAATTTGGGGAGTCCAAAAATACAACAAAAAACGTTGGGTTTTCGAATTTTAAATTTTCGAATTTTGGTTCAAAATAAAAAAACCCAAGTTGCAAACCCTATTTTCCAATCCATCTAGAAACCTAACGAGTCGGGAATACTTCTTTGTAAACTTTTAGGCTCGGTAGACCTATTCCCTATTAGATTTCTAGCAAGGAGTTAAGGGCCACGGGGCCACAAATTGGGAAAAGAATAGCCAGCCTTGATTATGTAGAGTTTTTTACAGAAGGGTTTTGTTGCACAAGCAGCAGCGCCTAAACCCAAAAATAGTGAATAACAATTTTTTTTCCAGTATGTTTCGTATCAAAGAGGTTTTTTCATTCTTGGCTTAAATTAGTCAAGATTTTTATATTTTTTTGAGAAAACGTTTTAAGTAAAGCCCTTTCCCTTTTGACGCTTTTTCCTTTTTGTTCAGCCGCTTCCCTTTTTTGGAATTTTTTCCGGGGTTTGAACAGCCCCAAGGTCGGGGTGGTCCCTGGGGAACACTTCCTCGGGACTCTGCTTTTGGGGGGTTTCCCCCCCCCCCCCTTTTTTTTTTATTCACGCTAAATCCCCGTTTTTTCCCAAAATTCCCACCGGCTTTTGGGGGCCCCCAAGTTTTAAAATTATTATAAAAATTTTCGGGGCTAAAATGTCTGGGGAGGTAAAAAACGGCAAAGGGCCGGAACTTCCCAAAAATTTAAAATTTCCAAAAAAAAGGTCTTGGACCGTTTCTGAAAATTTGTAAAAAAAGGAGGAAATGGTAAAATAAACCCCCTTTTAACTTACTTTCGGGAAAAATTTTAAAAACTTGATTAAAATTTTAGGGGGGTTACCAGAAATTTGTCGCCTTTTGTAAAACTTTTGTTAAAAATGTAATTTATTAAAAATTTGACAAAAATAAAAAAAATAGGGGGGGGAAGGGGAAATTTAAATGATTTGGCCCGGGGGCCGTTTAGTTTTAAAAAAAAAAAAAAACTTTAGTTTAAATTTAAAGAACTTTAAATTTTTAAATTTTCAAAAACTAAAAGCCCGCGGGGAGTACGTGTGAAAACGGGGCGAATTAAAAAGGCACCCCTACAAAAACTAAACCCGGGAAAAAAAAAACGAATTTTAAAAAAAGGTAAAAAAGGCTCTAGCTTGCCAAAATTTTTTCGGAAAAAAAGTTTTAAATCTTCCTGTTGCCAGGTACGGCAACCGTGAGTTTTGGGGCTTCCCCTTTTTAATGGTAAAAAAATTTTTTCTGAAATTTAGCAAAAAATTTAAAAAAAAAGAAAGGGGGGAAAAAAACCCCCCCAAAAATTTAATCTTTTTTTGGGGAAGAAAATAAAAGCTTGAAGATTTTTATTTAGGTCAAAAGTTGGAAAAATTTTCAAAAATTTTTTTGATGAACCTTTTTTTGTTTTTTAATTGAGCTTAAAAAATTTTAATTTTATTTTAAAATTTTCATTAAAACCAAATTTTGCTTTTAAATTTAATTTTTTTCTTTTCCCCCAAAAACCCCAAGTGGGGGCTTTTTTTTTTTTTGGGGAAAATTTTTGCTTTTGGGAAAAAAATTTAATTAATTTACACTTAAAAAAATTTTGAAAAACATGTAAAAACCCCAAATTTTATAGGTAAACCTTTTTTTCGTTTGCAAATTTTTTTCCCCCCCGGTTTTAAAAATAAGTTTAGTTTAACCAAAAGCTAATTTTTTTTTCCTTATTAAAGAAAATTTCCCTTTTACTTTTTACGGAACAAAATAAATTACAACGGGGACCGGAGGCATTTAAAGTTTGGAACCTAATTTTTTTGCCTTTGTTTTTAAAAAAAAAAAAATTAACTTTAAAAAAATTTCCCCCAAAGCCTTTAAAATTTGAAAACGCCCGCCCTTGCCGAATACGTGTTGGGGTTTCCGCGCGGGAACAAGGGTCGGGGGGCTCCCTTTTTCCCCCTGGGGAAAAATTCGGGGGTACTCCCCCTGATACAGGCCCCTTTTTTTAAAAAAAGTGTTTTGGGGCCTATTTAAAAGCCGGGTCCCGGATGCAAAGGCGTGTGACTTTTAAAAAGGGGTTTAAAAAGGGAAAAATTAACTGAAAAAAAAGAAGTTTGGCCCCTTTTTTAAAGTTGGGGGTTTGCCTGAATTAAAAATATTAACTAAAAATGCAAAAATTTTTCCCCGCCCTAGCTACGTTTGCAAAAAACCTTAAGTGTGTAAATTTTTTCCCCCAGCGTGCCATGGGTCCGGGGGGTGGGGTACAGCTGGGCCAAAAACCTGGGGGGTCCCGGGGCCTTTTCCGGGGGGGAAGGTTTTGGCCCCCCCTGATCCAGGTCGCCCACAGGGCCTCTCTTGTACCGTTTAAAAAAGCCTGGCTTTGGACAGTGGGCCAAAAAAGGGGTTTTTTTTTTTTTTTTTTTTTTTTTTTAAAAAGGGGGATGGGGGTTTACTTTCAACAAAATTATTTTACTTGGTTTTTTTTAAAGGTTTCGGGAAAATTTTTGTTCAAAGAAAAGTTTAATTAAAAATCTTTTTAGTTTGGTAAAAGAAAAATGTTTTGCGGGGGGCGCAGGGTATTTTCCCCGTAAAAAAAAAAAAACCCCCAAAAATTTTTGGGGTTCCCAAACCAATCCCTTTTTTGCTTTCACCCCCTTTTTTCAGGTTCATTTTTGGGGTGGACGAAACTCGCGGGGTGTCGGGCGCCAAAAACCCACGTACCGGGCGGCTCGACTTCTTTAGGGTGTTTTTACAAAATCCTTTCTTTTCCGGTTTGGGGAAAAAAAAAGCCTTGGGTGGTTCGTTTTTTAAATACTATCCTTGGAGGGGTACTTGCGGTTTTTAGTCGCGGGTATTTTTACCCCTTGGTTTTGCGAACGGGGACTTTTACTCACCCATTTTGGACCCCAAAGAGTCGCAAAACTGAAAGTTCTTTTGCATTTGCCCCTCCGGGTTAAAGGTTTTTTAAATGCCTTGGTTTCCGAGCTAATTGTCCCCGGGTTTTTTTGGGCCATAAAAATTGGGTTCCCAAAAACCCAAACCCTTGAGGGAAAAAAAGCATATAAAAACTAAAACGCCCCCGTCGCCGTTGCCATCCCTTTTAGGTTTTTTTTTTAAAAACCCAAAAACTCGGCCCGTAGCCCGGGGGGGTCTCAAAAACCCCTCTTTTTTGACACGGACTCACTTGCTCAGTTGGGGGCCACGGCCCAGTTTTTTCCTTTTTAACTCTTTTAAAAACAAAGATTCCCGGTTCGTTTTACAAAGTCCCCCCGTTTTTAATTACCCGGGTTTCAGTCCCCCGGGCCATGGGGCCCCTGGAACCCCAAAAAAACCCCGGTTCATTTAATAAAAATCTTAATCCCTTTAAAAAACAAAATTTTCACCTTTCACCCCAGAGGGTGGTTAAAAACCCGGTACTTTTACCTCGGGGGGTTTTTCCCCAGTTAAAAAAATTTCTCCCTGGGGGGCGGGAAAGCCAAAAACACAGCCATGGCTAAAAATATTCCATTGGGAAAACACGCTTTGAAAAAAACTCGAAAATTAACTGGGAAAAAAACTGTTTTTCCTTTTTTGGGTACCTTTTTAGGCCCATGAAAATTTTTTAAAAAAAAAAAAAAACATTAGGGCCCCCCCCTAAAGCCCACAGGTCGTGGTACAAGACCCCCACTTTAGGAACAAAACCCCCCTTCCCAAGGAGAAAATTACCCATCCAAAATCAAAATTCCCCCAAAATAAAAAATTTCACCCAAAAAAAAACCAAAATAAACCTCGGTTTGCGAAACAAAAGGACCCCGACTTAATTTTTAATAACAATACAAATTAAGTCTATGGAAAAAGAGGCCCCCCTAGACCAAAAAAAAAATCAAGGTTCACAATTTAAAAAAAAAAACCCCAACCCAAAAAAATCCAAAAAATCCCCCACCCAAAAAAGGGCGAACCCAATTGCTACCCCCCAGGTGCCCTTGGGGAACAAAAACCCCGGGGATACACAAATCCGGAAAAGGGAAAAAACCCCAGCCCCTATCCTTCCTTTTTCCCTCTAGGGGAGGCCAACCCATTCCTACTTTAGCAAAAACCCTTTCCTGGGGGGGTTAAACGTGAAAAAACCCACCCCGGGGGGTTTTTTTTTTCCCCAAACCCACCGTAAAAACCCCGGATTTTAAATTTTTCCCCGGCAAAGTCTTACCGGGGTCACGCCTTACGGTAAAACCCCCGTGGGCCAAAACCCAAAACCCCGTTCGGCCCCCTTGGGACGGGGGCCCCCTCCCAACCCCGCCAGTAAAGCTTTTCCGTTTTTTTAAAATTCTCCAAACTTCCAAAAAATGCTTTCAGAAAAACTCTCCCTTTTCCCCGGGGCCCCGGGAAAAATCCTCAAAAATTAAAAAAACCCGGCGTTAAAATTCGCTGAAATTTTAAAACACCCTCGGGGGTGGCTTTTGCCCCCCAAAAACAAAACCAAATCCCCGCCCCTCGTTCGAGGTTTAAAAGAAAGCCAAAACTAAAAAAAAATTTCTTTGTAACAAATTTTTAAAAAACATTCGTGAAATACAAGACTAAGTAAGGCCCCAACCCCAAAAATAATCCGTTTGTGGGGCCGGCACAAAAAAATTTTTAGGCCCCCCCCCTTCCAAACCCCCTCCTAAAACCCTTAAAACGAAAAAAAAAACCCCCCTCTTTACAGAACTTTTGCCAAAAAAAGGATTCTCCAAAATCGAAAAAAACCCTAAAATTTACTCCTATTCAAAAATCGACCAACTTCACTTTTTCGGGAAAATGGAACCAATTCCCCGGGGGGGGGGGAACCCTCAACCTGTTTCCACGGGGTTAAAGACACCCAAAAAAACTCAAACCTGGAAAAAAAAAATTTCCAACCCAAACCCCCGTAATTTAAACCCCGGAGTGTGTTTATACCCCCCCCTCGTAACCCCTTTTCCCCCCCCCCCCCAAAAACAACAAACACCAAAACTACCCGGTTTTGGTCATGCCAAACCGAGATATGTGGCCCTCCTCCGAGTAACCCCCCAAACGTGCAGGGGCCATTTCAAATCTAGGCTTTTGGGGGTGTCATCCCCAAGTTTTTGGCCCCCTTTCTGTGTTTGCCCCGGGGGACCCGGTCATCCTTTTTTTTCCCTCGATTTTTTAGCCGCTCCTTGGGGCATAGGTGCGTGTTTTTTTGCCCGGGCACTGTTTTAAACCGGCGGGTTGGGGCCCCCTCGGGGCCCGCCCGTTTTCAGCGAACTCCTTCCGGGGGCCCCGGGGCGTGGGGCCCGGGGGTTCGAACGTCCTGCGGTCACTAACCCCCTTTTCTGAAAATTTCTTTTTAACCACCCTTCCTTTAATACCCAAAAAAACTTAAATTTCGCCCTTTTGTTAAATCTCTTCGTATAACGGGTTTTCCCCCGCTGGGATGGAAATAGGGGCACTTTTCCATCAATTCCGGGGGGCCGGTTTAAGGGCCCTTGGGTATTTTTATTCTAAATCGCCCCCCCCCCCAAAAAAATTGGGGTCGCACCACCTGGGGGGCCAAAACTAGGTTTTATGGCCAGCAAAAACAAAGGCCCCCCTTTTCTCAAGATTTCCCTCCCCCCGGCCTTGCTCCCTAGTTTCCCGTGGGGGGGGACCCACTCTTTGACCCAAAAATTAGCTACCGGGGGGTAACAAAAACCCTTCCTCCCTGGGGCCCCCCTGGGGTTTTTATGGACCAAATCCTACCAAAATTGGGCCCTCCCAAAAAAATTTCCAAAAAAGACCTTTACTTTTGGGGCTTTTGTGACTGGTGGAAAAAACCCCCCCAAAAAAAAACCCCCCGGTCACTCCCCACGGTCAAAAACTCGCACCCCCTCGCAAACCCCCGGGGGCCCGCCTCCGGGAAAAAAAAACCCCCGGGTTCTTGGAAAAAATCCCCCTGGGGTTCTCGGGGTTTTCCGGGGTTTTTGGGATTTCCAAAATCACCGGCCAAAAAAAAGGCTGGGCGGCGGGGGTCCTGGGCAGGCTTGCAAAAAATTCGTCGGGCCTTTCCCGGACCAAAACAAAATTTCATGGGGCCTTAATTCCCTCGGGTGGGGTTTTGGGGGTAGCCCCCCTGGCCCCAGGTCGGCGTTGGGTTTTCCCGCGCAACAGGCCTGCCTCGCGTAAAACTTAGCGGGTCTCGTGGGCTAGCCCCCTGGATCACACCCCCGTAGTTTCCCCCTACTTTCCCTCTCCCTCCCCCCTTGGTTGACCCGGGGAGCGTCCCCCAAAAAAAAAACCCCCCACGCTTTTTCCCAACTTTGCTTCTTAACCCAAAAAAATTTTAAACGGCTCTTCCTCCCCCCTTTTTTCTGGCTCGGCTTTTTTTGCTCTGAAAAGGGCCCCCCCCCTAAGCCGTAGCTAGGGGGACCTTCTCTTATCGGGGGCTTTTTGGGGGGGTTTTCCCTTCTGGTTCTTTTTGGGGGGGCGCTTGGGGTTTTTGGTTTTCCTTTTCTTTTCCCCTCGCGCGGTGGGTTTTTGGTCGCTTTTTCCCCTGGGTTTTGGCCCCCCCCCCCCTCGGTTTTAAATGGGCCCCCCCTGTTACGTGTTTTCCTTCAGCTTTCCTGTTGCCACCCTTGTTTGGGTGGGGGGCCCCCATTTGGCCCTGCGCCCGCTCTTCGCGTCCCCGTAAAAACGTTGCACAACCCCTGTTCATGTGCTCGGGGGCCCGGGGCCAATCCCCCATTTTTCCCCGAACGGGGCTTCCTTCCGCCCCGTTCCCTGAAATCCCCCCTCTGGGCCTGTTTCCCGGGTCCGGCCCACGCCCGCCGTACAGGGGGCCCTACCGTGGCCTAGGGGGTGGGCCCTCCCCGCCGTACAAAACGGGCCCCGTTTTCACACCTGTCCCCCTGGGTTTGCCCTAGCCCCCCGTCGGGAATTTAACCCCAATTTTCCCGGCGGGGCCCCCCAACTCATCCCCTTCCGGCGCGTTTTCCTTTAAATTTCCCCTTCCTTACCCTGGGGGGTTTTTTAAAACTTTGCCCATGACTCCAAGGGGTCGGGGTTTGGGGGCCCCTTTTAAAATAATCCCAGCCGGGGCCTTTTTAAAATGTTGGGGTCCTTCCGCCGGGAAAATTTTTTTCCCCGTTTTTTACGAAGGCGGCCGCTTGCCACTGGGTCCCCCCGCTCCGGGGCGCTCGGGGCCCGTCGGGGACTCGCCGCTTTGCGAAGCTGCGGCCTGTGCCAAACCGGCCCCCAGGCTGTTTTTTTTGGGGGGGTTTTGTATCCTGGACTCCCCAAAAAGGTTGGCCCTTTATGGGGGCCCGTACAGGGGAATTGGGGGGGTTTTTTGAAACCCGGGCCCAGGGGGTAGGGGTTCCCCGCGGTGGGACCCCTTTTAAAACCCCCCCCGTTCCCTTTTTTCCCCGTTTTTTGGGGTCTTCTTTTTGCTCCTTGATTTTTTGGGTCGAGCCTGTTTTTTTTCGGGGGCGGCCGGGCTCTCCCTGAACCGCCCCCCCCCGCTGACTCTTTTGCGCTTAACCCCCCCTTTTTCCCCCCGTTGGCGACCGTTTTGGTTCGGGCCGTTTTGGCCCTTTGTTCTTTGTGTTTTTCCGCGGTTTCCTTTTCGTGGTCGCGGGTCGGGCCCCCGGCCCCTTTGTTTTGGGCCCGGCCCGGGGTCCCTGCCTCCCCCTTTTGCCTAAACGCTCCCGTTCCCCCTTTTTTGGGGCCGTCCGCGTTTCCCCCTTTGTCCGCTTTTTGTGGTTCCATTTGGTGAACCGAATCTTTTTTGATTGGGGGGTTCCCCCGCCTTGTTCCAGTTTCTCCCCAATGTTTTGGCCCAAATTTTGCTTTGTTTGACGGGGTCGGGCCCCTTTTGTCCCCTCGATTGGCGTGGTGCCCCCACAAGGCCCGATTTTTACCCTGAAAAAAACGCCAAGGTTCTGCTGGTTTGTTTTTCCCGGCCTACTCCCCCCCTTTGGATCGGGGTTTCACCTTTCCTGGGGGGCCTAAGGTCGCCCCGCCTCGTCCCCGACATTTTAGTTTCCCCATAGATTTACCTCTTTTCCCTTTTTAAAGGGGGCCCGGGGTTTCCGGATTACCACCCCTCGGGAGTAATTTTGGGCCCGAAAAATTTTCCCCAGTTTTGGAAAAAACCTAACCATTAAATCGGGGCCGGTAAATTCTTTGCCCAATTCCCGGAATTGAACCACTTTCATCCCCTTTTTTAAAACCAAATTGGGCCCCCTTTTGAAATTAAAAAAACTCGCCCCCTTGACCCCGCCCCAAATACAGTTTAGCCAGATTTTCGTGGTGGGAAAAAAAATTTTCCCAGCAGAAAAATCAATGGGTAAAAAGAGGGGACAGTGGGAACCCAAAAAGGGGGACCATTTTCGGGGGACGTTTGCCCGCGGGAAAGGTTTTTTCCCAGGGAGGCAGGGGTTTTTGACCGTCTAAAATCCTGGGGGCCCTTTGATCCACGGGTATGATTTTGTTATTGAAAAAAGAAAAGGGGGGGTGGGGCTAAGTTAAAAAAAAAGAAAGTTTTGGGCGGAGGAAAATGGGGGAGCAGTGGCGTTCTGTTTCTCGCCAGCCCTACCTCTTCCGTTTTGTGAGGGTGGTGATTCGCCGGTTCTGCCTAGCTCGCCTCGGGCTACTGGGTATGCCCTGGATAGGTCGCCCGAAAAACGCAGCTTCGACGTCACATCCGACGAGTCTTGAGATCTGCTAATTTATTCTTGAAGCCTCTTCGTCACTCTGCACCCCTAACAGCACGGGTACGAGTTTAACCCAGGACCTACTTCACAACTCGGCCGTCGTGTTTCCCCGAGCTGAAAACGTTGACTCCCAATGGTTGGCTTGGCACAGCCAAATAGCACTAGCCCATGGCTACAAATCAGTTGCCTGATTGTTATATTTCATCTGCTTATGAAATATAACTCTGAAGTTAACACTGGTGAAACACTGATTCGATCCTTGTATGCAAATCACCATATTTAGGCCACATTATGCAAATTTATATTTAAAAACAAAAAAACATCTGAGGGCCCAGGCCACTCAATGACCCCAGCAGGTCGTCAGGTCACAAAAGTAAAGTTTTAGCCCAGATTTTAGCGGATGACGAGTCTGAAAACGAATTTATCCTTAGTGCAGATATTCAGATGATGATTACTTTGCAAACGGTGGTATGTTTAGTCAGATTGAACATGAAATTGTTTACCAAAGTGACAAGTGACAAGTGACGATGATGTTGACATGCGCGGGGATGGTTATAACCTACAAAATGACAGGCAAAATGTTGTTGTTGGACAAGTTAGGCCTAGACCTCCATTGCGTGTGTATGAGCTTATTATTCCGATCAGGCCTAATGATTGGTAAGTAGGCCTAAGGAAGGAAATGCGATTTTAGTCCGCCGACGTAAAAAAGGTAATAACTCCCGAAAAGGCTGGCAAGGCGCGCGCAGCGGCGACCGAGGTGGCGCGGCAAGTAATGTGTTAATGTAACTTTATAACTTTTTGAACGATTTTGCCACAAAACTAATGGCATTCAATCGGGAACGAAGCTTGCGGATGGTCAAAATTTCAACTCGATCCGAGCCTCCGTTCGACCGCTATCATGAACCAAAAAAGCTGCGCGACTTTCCGTTGCCATGGTAACGGTACTTTGTTATAATGTAATTTCCATCTACACTACTTATCGGATCAAAATAAAATTAACATATTCGTGACCGGACGGACATTCTAAATGATTTGGCCACCTCAGATATTGTCGCCGTTTAGTTTGAAAAAAAAACTTTCGTTTAACTCTAATGGAACTTTTTAACTTTTTGAACGATTTTGCCACAAAACTATACAGCAACCCGCATAAGTGGTATGTACATGTGTGCAAAATTTCAGGTCGATCAGAGAAACGGTGCGACCTGTACCGAAGCAGTAACAGAAAAAAAAAAAAAAAAAAAAAAACAGACATTCGAGCCATAAGAGTCAAGTGGAGACGCTCGCTACGCTCGCTCAATTTTTTTATTATTATTATTACTAGGAAAACGCTCAGTTGGACGCGTTGTTGAGCGAGCACCGGTACGTGCAACATGACCCGAGTACGACATTCCCATAAGGCCCACCACACAGTGTAGGCCTAACTGGATATTGACATTGTACACTTTATACTATTCCAACATCTTTGCATTGTTCTAATTCACGTCATGCCTTCTAAAGTGTATCTTTGTATCTTCACTGCCTCCTTCATTTTTAACATCATTTTTCTAAATATGATTACCAATAAGTCATTAAGGTCTTGACCGATTTAGCTGAAAATTTGGAAAATAGTAGAGAATGTTGTACTTATTGACCCTGCAAAATTTCATAACAATCGGTACATTTTTTTTTTTTTTTTTTTTTTATTTTTATTTTTTTTTTTATAACCAACGATCGGATTTTGTTCAAAAACTATACAGCAACCCGCCTAGGTGGTATGTACATGTGTGCAAAATTTCAGGTCGATCAGAGGAACGGTGCGACCTGTATCGAAGCAGTAACAGAAAAAAAAAAAAAAAAAAAAAAACAGACATTCGAGCCATAAGAGTCAAGTGGAGACGCTCGCTTCGCTCGCTCAATTATTATTTTATTAGATGTATTTCATACAAACTCGGTCAAAACCGGGAGCTAACATGTTGTACGGACTTACGTCAAGTAAGTACCTATTATTGTGACTTCACAACCAACGTGCTACGTCCTACGTGGTCTAACCCGCCTATGAAGTCACGTCGCAACCTTTTACCGACACCACCTTGCCCGAAGGACCCGACCAGCGCCAGAGTGTGATTCACTCGTGACTCTCCAACTGGAGTCACTTTAGGTCGGGGGTGGTGTAGGTGAAGGTCACCCGTCCTACCTCTATGCCTGACTCGCCAACCTGCCCTAAGCTTAGCTCGCGGAGAGATGAGACTAACATGAACCGAGAGACACAAAATGCAAATCGAAAACACAACAACGCAACACAAACACCAAAAACACAACAACCAGAGTGTACCGACAGTGCAACCCAGCACGGTCCAGTACACTACCCACTGGGGGTAGAGAACCCACCTTATCAGGCACGCTAGTGGTGAGCCACGCCGTCGCTGATCCGCTCCACGCTCGTTCTGGGGCCCCAGGCACTGCTGCTGAAAGTGGGTCAACCACCCGAGAAGCGGCGTGGGGTGGATGAGGGTCCTAGCAAAAAACACTACGCTATGAGTTGAGGGAAAACAGGGGGCAAACATGCACTATGAAGTGAAAAGCTGAGTACTTTAAGTGGACTTTACTGGTCAACAATGAATTTAAGTTACAACAATAAATTTTAAAGTTACAACAATGCAGTTAGCAATCGGATCCGAATTTAGGCAAAAGAAAAAAAAACATACATGAGATACCAGGGTTAAAATAAGAATACAAGTAAACACCAATGCTCTACTCATCCAAGTCTCTCTGTCCCACTCAAAGTCGATCCTGTTCCTTGGTCTTGAGTGAAGAGGGGGGGGGGAATGAGTGGCTGCAAGCGTCGACGCGCTCCGGCGCGTAGGTAGGCCTAGCCTAGGGGGAAGGCGTCAGTGGCGGACGCGGACCTGGCGTCCTACTGCTTCCTTCTCGGCTACTCGCCCAGAATGTTTTAATCTAGCTTACCACAAGCCCCAGATTTTCCGTAGAGGGAGAGATGCCCTTGGTCTAGCATCGTGGTTTTTACTCCCCACGTGGTCTTATACTTTATTGGCACTAACACGTGCCCCTATCTCGACACACCCAAAGCCAATCCGAAGACAGGAACTGTAAACTTGATGTGAGCCCCATGCTCCCCGCAACTCTGTAGTTGTTTAGAAATTACCGTTCACTCGCCGGGTCGTCATTGTAGACGTACTGTGTCGGTTCCCCTTTACATAGGGTACACCAAAAACGCGTCGGATTCTTCGAATAAGTTTCAACAAAAATAAAAGAGTTTAGAAAAAGACCAACTCCTAGCCCTAGTCGGCCACTCCGTGATAGACGGAGGCTCCACGACCATGCTGGTCTCGCAGGGTGGGACACCACGCTGGCACTCACACGTGCACCCTCGGACTGGACCGCCCGGTTCCAAAGCGTGCCCCACGTGATCGAGGGGATGTTCCTGCCTGCCTGGGCCTCGTCCGGGGTTCTGCCGGCCTCGCCATCCGGTCACGTGTGTTCTCTGGACACTGCCATTGGTCAGTCTTCCTGATTCAAACTTCCGCGGGTCTTTCGGGGGTTCGCGATTCGTCGACTACGAAACTTCACAAAAATACACCATTTCCGTTGGTTTGTCCACCAACGTTGCCATTATGCTTGCCGCATTCCTCAACCCTTGCCGCTGCCGTCGAAGGTTGAAGCCAACGCACTTTTCCAGGACGTTCCGTATTTAACATGGGGTGACGTTCACTTTAGGCCACTCTGGTAAAACCCGAAACCAAAAACATGACCCCTCGGTCCACCAAACTTCACATTCCACACCTTAAAACCCTAAGGTGGCCTTTGCATGCCAGATGCATATTCACATGGCTTGAACACTTGTTAGGAAAATATGGACTTAAGGCCTTGAAAAATTTTGAAAGTTCCCCCATGATATGAAATACATAGATAGATTTAAAACAGTAAAAAAATAGAAAAAATACAAGGGGTAGGACTGTAACGTCACAGTGACCCCCCTAACTCCATGACATCTTGACCTCACCCAGTGACCTCAAGTTGTCATGTAGTTAAGACACACAAAAAATCATCCCGGCACATGCCTGGCATAATTGAGACATTTTTCACAAATCCCAAGTACACACAGCTTCTGAGTGCGTCACAACAATCGGCAACTTGCGCAACTCAGCAAATTAAAATCTTAAGGGAGATTTACTGTTCCTCAGGGGAACTTCAAAATGACTTTAAAATTAGATATTGTTGGACTACACAAACACAAAAGAAAAAAAGAAACCCTTTAAGGTTAAAATAACGCTAAAACTCAGGGTTCAACCACCCCCCAGGACGCTAGGTGCAACAACCTATAGTCGTTCCCAGGTGTCTAAAGGAGACCCCTGTCCCCTGCTCCACTACGCCTCCCCGTCTACTCCAAGTAGTGCGGAAGGCGAGCGCCAACGCCCTTCACCAGCTGGTGCGCTCCAGCGACAGCTGACGTCCACTAGCACGCCGACGTGCCACGCCTCCCTGTCAGTACACCCTGGTGTACGCTCGCTCTCTCCTCTAGGCGCTACGCCCACTCCTCAGCTGGACCGGACTGAACCTAGCTCGTACGGGTGTGGAACGGCCGATTTCCACTCCGCCCCCGCGATCGAGTCCCGGACGCTGTCTTCTTCACAAAACGTTCTGCGATCGTACGCAGCTAGTTACTGCTTCTACGCACGTGAACACTATTCACCAAACTACACGAATTCCCACGCAGGAAGTACACGAAACACTCAAGTCGCACTAGAGGGGACTTCTAACCAAACGTACACGACGCTCGCTGCGCCTACTTAAATCTCAACGAATTACAATTACACTTAGGTTGCCGCAGATGGACTTTAAAACCGCTACTCTGAGCCCACACGCCACGCAGGCTAATTACAATTACATTTACGTTGCCGCAGAGGACTTTAAAACGCTCCTCTGAGCCTACACGCCCCGCTAGGCTAATTACAATTACATTTACAAAACAAACTCGCTGAAAAACACAAGAAAAAAAACCACTGTCCCAGGGACACCAAAAAAAATACCGCGTAACTACTGACTGTTACTCAATCGAGGGACCACGGTCCACTCGGGGAAACGCCCAAGGCACAAACTTAAACACAAGCCGCCACTCCGGTCAAACCCGTTGGTTGACGAAACTACTTGAAAAGGTCGACCAAGCGCAAAAAAAACTTTGCGTCACACACACCAAAAGAGTTCTCTAACCAGGAGTCTTACTTGACTAACCCCCAAAAAAAACAAACAAACTTTCACGCGTGGGAACTAAATTGCCTAAATGATAACCCAGAACTAACGCGGCGGGCAGGGTGGTAAGCCCCAAAACAACACACAACACGCTACGTTTTCTCCACGGTCCACACAGGGGCTCTCAACACATCAAGGCACGGCTCAGCGGGCTCAGCGCTGGACTCGGCTAAAAGGGTCCACTTTGGTGCCCCCTCTCTCCCAGCAAAAATCCAGCCACCCAGGAAAAATCGCCCTGGGGTGGGGACTGTCTACACGCACAAGTGACCCAATGAAACCCCCAAGTCACGGTGGCCCCGGCTCTCCACTCAATGTACCGTAGCTACCTCCAGGGCTGTCCCGTCCTCCGACTGGTGACAAACTGCATTTGCCTCGCAGGCGTAGTCCCAAGTCCTCCCACGTCTTACTTCGTGTGTCTCGCGTCGAGCAAAACTCTTTTTCGCTCTAGGGGTGCATGTGCGCTGCGTTGCCAGTCAGAACTCCGGTCAGTGACCCGCGCTGGTCTACTCTTCTGTCGATCGGCTGCCTGACTCATCGCCGCAGCGAAGGCTCGTACTTTGGTGGGCTGTTCTCCAGCGTCGCTCTCGCTCTACCCGTTCGGTTGGCTCTCTCGCTCTACCAGCCCCTCTCCTTCTCGATGCGTCAGCACAGGCTTGACGTCGCGGTCGGGGTTCGATCTCCTGCAACTCAGCGCCTATCCTTTCACTGCACTACGCTATTCTGTAAACGAACGCTCACTACGCGTCGGACTTCTGTAATATTCTTGAGGTTAACTACATTGTACCCCCCCCTTCAAAGTTGCCTTAGGTGTTTCTTTGGGACACTGCAACATTGTCTTCTGAGCGTCCCTAGTACGTGCCACCTAGGTCGCCTGGGGTGTCTCTGCCCTCCCCTTGCCACTTTATCGCCGTGGGTGCCACCTGACAACCCCGTGCAGCCTAGTTCACTTGTACTGCGGGTGACCTGACAGTTGCTTCCAGCACGTTTTACAACTCGCCGTACGTACTTAACGTTACTCAACCCCTTACGGTACCGTGCTCCTTGGTCAGCTCAAAGGCATTTACACCAGCTATGGGGACTCCGGTATAAGGGTCACTTCACAATCTATTTTAAGATAATGCACATTATAAAACAATTCACTTCCTCCGTGATCCTAGGTGAGCATTAAGCCTTTTTGACGCTAGGTCCGGGTCTACCTCCAAGCATCTCTCGCTTGTGTTCCGGGGTGTGGGGGGGACTACCCCCCCGTCTTCCTGCTCGGAGACTCGCTGACGCAATTACTAAAAACTTTGACAGCTAAAACTATTCCGCGATCTAGGAGCCTCTAGGCCTTCTTGAATAGATCCGGTTTCTACCCTCGAGCTCTCTTGGCTAACAGTCGGGTGGTTGTCTGTCTATCGTTTTGGCGATTTTTTTGGGCCGACGAACTCTTCATGAGTCTCTTTGACGCGGGGCAGTGAGTCGGAATGCACATTTCATTTTCATCTCGTCTTCTGGTGAAAAATCATTAAATTTTCCGTTCTCACCCGGGTTTGGCTACCTCCACCACTGTCCATAGTTGGGTGGGTACAAGGAAAATAGTGCAAAAAACGTGGGGATTTGTGATACAAGCAAGCCGTTGCACGCGGTTTTTTTTGGAAATTAAAGCATTTTTTTCCGCAGTTCATTTTTTGCATGTGATGTGGGGGGGTGGGGGGTAATCAAAAAGGGGGTGAACATTTTTTTTTAAATAAATTGGTGGTCTATTTTTACGGTTCGAATGTCATTTTCACATATTTTGGGAACGGCAAATCGAATAAAAAACTTTTCAAATTCGTTGGGTCCAACCATTTGGGTTCCATGGGCGCCATATTGAAAATTGCCCCCAAATACAATGTTGATACCCAAAGCATGTAAATATGGAATGTTTGGTATCAATTTCCACTAAATCGTACTCCAAAACACGCTGGTAGCACTTTTAATTTGTAGTAGAACAAACGAAACTCTCAGAACCCCGCCATTTGGTTATTGCGGGTACGGGTATAGGCACCAATTTGACCTAAGCACGTAAATAGGGCATGCTGGTATCAAATTCCACTAAATCGTACCCCCTGAACACCCCAGGTAACACTAATTTGTGATAAAAAAAAACTAAACTCTCAGAACCCCGCCTTTTTGATTATTGTGGGTACCGGTAGGCACCAATTTGTGAGGTGATAGACAACATATGCATGTTTGGTGTCATTTTCGTTGTATTTTTTGGTCAAGGATTATAAATTTTGTGTGAAAAATGTATAAAGGAATTAATCGTCCATTCTTTATAATTTTCAATAATGTGTGCTTATTTTTTTAAGTGTCTACAAATGTGAACAAACAATGAATATCGTACATTAAAAAAATCCCATGCACTTAATATCAGACAAAGCCAAACAATACCATATGATCATGTTATATCTTCTACAAATAACATATCGAAGGCTATTTGGCAGATTATCAATGCTCAAAACTAAGGCACTTAGTCCCATGAATCAACTCCCGGGTCAACATGAGGGGAAATTTCCCAAAAACCGTGACCCGAAATTAATATCAAATCATATCAACGAGTTTTTTAAGGCTGGTTTTACAAACAGCCGACCTCGGACAAAATTCTGGTGCCATCGAGGATAAACAGGAAAATTTACTCATTATTTCTAATCCAACCACCCATTTGAAGAACCCGATATCATCAAATCAAATACTGAATAACAAACCCTCAGCAGGCCTAAAAAATGTTCCTGGATCTTGCTTACAAAAGTGGCAGCTTTCATCTCTCCCCACACTAGCATTTATCATAAATGCCTTGTTTTGCACAGGGACCTTCCCTCCAAAATCAAAAGTGGACAAAGTTATACCCCTCAACAAGCAAACAACCGAGATCCTAACACTTATTCGAAAAATCATGTACACGCGTCTGTATCCTTCCTCTCTAAACAAAAAATTCTCGAAAGCAATCAACACGGTTTACAGAAGGAAAATCCACCATAACAGTATCTTTTCGTTCCTATCTGCCCCTATACAAGGCACTCGGATCATGGTGACCTGGCTATTGGAATATTCGATACGACTTTAGTAAGGCGTTTGAAACAATTGATTTTATACTTCTCTTTAAAACTGGAATCCTCTAGGCTTTAAAAGGTATAGCCAATAGATGGATTTCATCATTCCTACACAGACTGCAGGGTCTGGAAAATTATCAATATCGACGAAAATGATACAATACTAAATTCCACTAACATCCTTGACTCCTTGAGCCTGTCTGTGTACTTGACTAAAATCTGTATTGTCCAACTTTATCCCAAAAGATTTCTATGGCTCTAAACGCATTTTACTGTCTTCTCGTTTAAAAGCGTTCCTGGCTGTGCGTTTTCCCTTCGAAGCAAAACCGACACTGTTTTCAATGCCTTAAAATGTGAAAGCCCCAAAAAGGGCACCGTATTTTGCCGTGCAATGGTATGTACAGCTATGTGGTGACGATGAGGGCCGCAGCCAAAAAGTATCCATAGTTCGCTTTGGCCTAAGGACTCCAAGGTGTGGAAGAAGGAGGACCGAGAACACAACAAACATTTAGTGTCAGAGCTCTGGATCAAACACGAACTTAGCTCGGGTTTTACACCATATCTTTAAAGTGTAGTAAACATGGGGCCCAAACCGGCTCCCCCATAGGGCCGCACAAAAACCCGGTCCAATTTTAAAAGGGACCCCAGTGGTTTTTAAAAATTCACCGCGCCCCAGGTTAGTAGCTATCTGAAACCCAACATAAAACTTGAAAGGGGAGCGGGAATTTCTTCCTTACCCCTAGCTTTTTTTAAATAATGGGCCCCCAAATTTTTTGGGAATTTTATCCGTAAAACAAACAGAAAGGGTTTTATTTGGGGCAAATAAAAATTTTTGAACTCCGGACCTTACCCCGGCTGAAGTGTTCCCGGGGGAGCGTCAAACATAAAATAATTTTTGGACTGAGCTTTCCCTCTTTTTTAAAAAAAACCAAACCCTAGCTACGAACTTCCTGTTTTCTAAACTTAAAACAATAAAAAAACAGAAATTTTAACCCTTTTCAAAAGGGGCCCCCCCCCCCCCTTAAATAAAACGCCTTTTTCCTCGTGAGTCGCGAATCGCATTTTTGGGACATGTTTGGAGAGTAAATGCCCCAAGTTATGTCGACCCTCCCTTTCCCTCCAAGATTGTTTGAGGAAAAAAGTTTGTTATGTTTTTTCACTTTTTATAGACAAACTTAAACAAAATAAGCAAAAAATTTTGACAAATTATAAAAATTTGGACGATAAATCTCCCCTCTTATACATTTTTCAACAAAAATTTCAAAAATCCTTGCCCGGGGAAAAAATACACAAAAAATGACCCCAAAAACATGCATTTTTGTGTCCATTCACCTCAAAAAATTGGTCCCTACCGGTACCCCCGATAATCAAAATGGCGGGTTTTTTGGAGTTGGGTTTTGTTTTATCACAATTTTAGTTTTAACCTGCGTGTTCGGGGAGTCGATTTAGGGGAAATTTTGATAAAAAGCATGCATTTTTACGTGCTTGGGTTTTCAAATTGGGGGTGCCTATCCCGGTACCCCCCAAAAACCCCCAAAATTTGGCCCGGGGTTCTAAGTTTCGTTTTTTTTCTATTACAATTTAAGTATTTACCAGCGTTTTTTTGGGGAGTACGATTTAGTGGAAATTGATACCAAGCATCCCAATTTTTACATGCTTTGGGTATAACATTGAAATTTGGGGTAAATTTTCCCAAATAGGGCCCGCCCATGGCCCCCCAAAGGGTTGGGGAATAACGAATTTGAAATTTTTTTTTATTCGATTTCCCCGTCCCAAAAATATGTAAAAATGACTTTCAAAACCGTAAAAATAGACCACCAATTTTTTTTAAAAAAATGTACACCCCCTTTTTAAATTTTAAACCCCCCACACCCCCCCCCAACTCCCCTCCCAAACAATAAACCCCGGGGAAAAAAAAAAATGCTTAATTTAAAAAAATAAAAACTCGTGTCCCAAAACGGCTTGTTTTGTACAAAAAATGGGCCCACTTTTTTACTCCTACCCACCGGACTCCCATTTTTTTCGTGCCCCCTGCACCCACACAGTTTACGTGCTTTTTTCCAACACAAACGGTCATTACCCAAACCCTTTCCCCAGTGGCGCTCGGGTCCAGCTGTGCCGACGCCCCCCCCCCCCCCTGTTTCCCGGTCCAAACATGAACAATTTTGAAGTTGTTTCCCCCCCCCCGGTGTACACTCCCCCACACTTTTGTGGTCGGAAACCAATCCCCCCAGGTGTTTTCTTTAAATTCGGCGCTTTTTTTTTTTTTTTTAAAAAACCTTTTAAACCCCCATACGTCGGTTTACGCCCGGCTTCGAAAAAGCACTTCCGGACATTCGATTACCCCGATCGCTCTCGACTCCCCTATCAGCCCAAACCGTTCTTTGGGTCCCGTCGCGACCCCGCGCCCTCTTTTTTTCTTCCTCGTACCTCTCTCGCGCTGCGCTCTCTCGCGCTCTTTTCCGCGTTTGCGTTTCTCGTCTCTCGCGCTCTCCGCAAACCCTGGCTGGGGATCGTTCCCACTGCTCCGCCAACACCCAAAGTTGCCATTTGGGCCCTTGCTACGGGTCGCGCGTTTGGGTGGTGGGGGTTTTGCACGCTCACTTCCCCTTTTGTCCACGATCGGGGGGGTTGATTGCCTCTAGCTCGGTTTGACAGTTTCCCCTACTTCTGTACCGTTTGGTGCCCCTGGCTAATCTTTTTCGAGGCCGGCCGTCCGTGTCAAACAATTGTCTTGCGCTCTTTTGGCGGGAAAGCCCTTTTCCCCTCATCGGTCCGAGCCTGTCTCTTTTTCCGCTCGCGCTCGTAACCGGGTCCATGCCTGTCTCTCTCTGCCCAAGGGCGCCTGCGCCCCGCGTCCGTTTTCGGAAACCTCCTTTCCGGGGCCTCGCTCTCTCGTTCCAATTTGCTTCCAGCATGGGGAAAAAAGCCCGCCAAGTAAATCTTGTAGCATGTCGCCTGCTCCGCGCACACCCTGTCTGGGTTTTTTCCCCTAGTTCGCGCCTCGTGACGTAGTGGGTGCCCTCGAGACACGCCCCAGGCTGGTCTCCATGTTTCCGTTCTCGGACTCCCCCGGGATTCGCCTTTTGAAGGAACAGCCCCGTAAAATTTCCTGTTCGCCCGGTTTCCGTTTCGGTCCCATACACCACTCCGGGGTTCTAAAAAACATGGCCGGTCCCTTTCTACATTTTTGCTAAAAATTCGATTTGGGGCTGTCCGCCATCTTGCCGCTGATAAAACGACTCGATTCGGGGCCCCTACTAAATTACTTTTTTTTTTTTCCCCGTCGTGGTGACTATCCATGCTCCGCCCCTACGTTCGGTTCTGGTAAAACGTCCCCAAATTGTACACCTCGGGACGTGGTGATAACCGACCCCCCGCGCGTTTTTGATCTACGACTTGACTTTTACGTCTGGGGTCGTGGTGACGATGGGTAGGTCTCCCTTTCGTCCCCCCACGGCTTGGGAGCCATTTTTGTGACTTCACGTCCAAAGTGGTCCCCCCCAACCTAATCTGACACCTGGGGGACGGGTGAAAACTCGGGGCCCCACTTTGGGGCCCCAATTTTGTGACTTCAAAACCCAAGGTGTACGTCCTACCTTGTCTAACCCACCTATAAAAGGTCACGCGCAACCTTTTCCCGGGAACCACCTTGCCCGAAGGCCCCGACCAGCCCAGAGTTGATTCACTGTGATTTCTCCAACTGGAGTCATTTTAGGTCGGGGGGGGTTTGTGGGTTTGAAGGCCCCCCGCCCTACCTCTATGCCTGATTTCCCAAAATGCCCTTTAAGCTTAGCTCGGGGAGAGATGAGACTAACATAAAGGGGAGAGACACAAAATGCAAATCGAAAAACACAAAAAAGGGCAACAAAACACCAAAAAACACAAACAAAACCCGGAAATGTACCGGGCAGTGCAACCCAGCCAAAGGTCCCCGTTTAAATACCCATGGGGGTAGGGAACCACCTTTTCAGGCAACCCCTAGTGGGAGCCCCCGCCGTCGTGATCCCTCCCCGCTCGTTTTGGGGGGCCCCGGCACTGCTGCTAAAAGGATTTCAACCACCCCAGAAGCGGCGTGGGGGGAAAGAGGGTCCTAGCAAAAAAAAACTACCGGGTATGAGTTGAGGGAAAAAAGGGGGCAAACATGCCTAGAAGGAAAAAAACTGATTTCCTTTTAAATGGACTTTACTGGTTAAAAAAATGAATTTAAGTTACAACAATGAATTTTAAATTACAACAAAGCAGTTAGCAATCGGATCCGGGGAATTTTGGCAAAAGGAAAAATTTCATTTCATGAGATTTCCAGGGTTTCAAAAGAATACAAATAAAAAACCCCAATTTCTCTTTCTCATCCAAGTCCCCTCTGTCCCACTCCAAAGGGCCGGGGTTTCCCGTTCCTTGGTTTTTGAGTGAAGAGGGGGGGGGGGAAAGATGTGGTGCAAGCGTCGACGCGCTCCCCCCGCGTAGGTAGGGCCCAGCCTACGGGGAAAAGGGGTTTTAGTGGCGGACGCGGACCTGGCGTAATGCTTTTCCCTTTTCGGTACCCCCCCCCCCCAAAGGGGGGGGAAAGGGTTTTTTTTAAACTAGCTTACCACAGCCCCAGAGTTTTTCGTTTTGAGGGAGGGGATGCCCGGGGCTGCATCGTGGTGTTTTTCTCACCACGTGGTCTTAAACTTTATTGGCACTAAAACGTTGGGACCCTATCTCGACACCGCCCCAAACCAATCCGAAGACAGGAACTGTAAACTTGATGTGAGTCATGCTCCCCGCAACTCTGTAAAATTTTTTAGAAAATTTTCCGTTCCCCTCGCCGGGGGGTTTTTTTGTTAGGTACTGTTTTCGGTTCCCCTTTTTCATAGGGTACACCAAAAAAAAGGTTTGGATTTTTCCGAAAAGTTTCAAAAAAAAATAAAAGAGTTTAAAAAAAAGCCCAAATCCCCAGCCCTAAATCGGCCAATCCGTGATAGACGGAGGGTCCACGACCATGCTGGCTCTGCAGGGTGGGACACCACGCTGGCAATCACACGTGCACCCTGGGGCTCCCACCCTTTTCCCGGGGGCCAAAACGTTTACCCACTTTTGGGTGAGGGGGATGTTCTTTCCCGCCCGCCTCGTCCGGGGTTTTGCCGGCCCGCCATCCGGTCCCCGTTGTTCTCTGGGGCACTGCCATTGGTCAGTCTTCTGATTCAAAAATTTCCCCGGGGTCTTTTTGGGTTTGCGATTTGTCGACTACGAACTTCACAAAAAAAACAAAATTTTCCCTTGGTTTTTTCACCAACGTTTTCCTTTATGCTTGCCGCATTCTCAACCCTTTCTTCCCCGGGGTTAAAAGGTTTAAAAACCCAAAGCCACTTTTCCCGGGACGTTTCCCCCCTATTTCTGGGGGTAAAAGGTCCCTTTTTTTTTCCACCCCTTTCCCCGCCCTTTGCCTTTTTTCCCCCCCTTCCTTCCCCCTTTTCCCCTGGTTCCTTTGCCCCCCCCCCCGTGGGTAATCACCCTGGCCAAAACCTTTTTAAAGGAAAAAAAAAGACCCTTAAAGGCCCCCCTTAAAATTAATAAAGGGTTCCCACCAAAGGAATTAATTTTAAATTTAAAAAAAGAAAGGGAAAAATTTAAAAACAGTTTTTAAAAAAAAAAAAATATAAAAATACAAGGGGTGGGCCCCCGTAACGTTTTAAAAATTTTTATTATTATTTAAAAATAATAATAATAATCAAACACCCGGTTCCAACAAAGTTTAGGTCGGGGGGGGGGCGTATCACCAATTTCTCGGGCTTTGGACTTTTCAGTGTTTGCCCAGCCCGGCCAAAAACCTCCCCATTACTTCGATGTTTCTTTGACAGGCATTTTAAAAGTTCCTCCATTTTTTTTTCTATCCTCCCAGAGTTTTTTTTCATTAATTTTTTCCATGATTTTCCCCTTTTTCAAAAAATTTCCATTTTTTGGGGGCCCTTTCCCTCTATCTCCCTTTGGGCGTCCCCAAATCTTCTTACTCCCCCCCATGTGTGTTCAAATTCCCCTTCTTGGTATTTTTATTTGTTTCATTCTTCGTTTCGTTTCCCCTTTCCAAACGAAAATCTTTTTTTCCTATTTTTTTTCGGGAAAATTTTCCCCCTCCTAGTTTGTTTTTTAAATTTTTTTTGCTTTCCCTACCTTGTCTATTTTTTTTAAAGGCTACCAAAAATTTTTAAAAATTTCTCCCTGCTGTTATTATTATTATTATATTATATTATTATTAATTTTATTATTATTATTATTTTTAATTTTATTTTTATTATTTTTTATTTTTTTTTTTTCTAGTGCCCTTTTAGGGTGAGCTTTTTTTGAATTTTTTCTGTCCAATGATCACTAAGTTTTTTTTTTTTAGTTTTAAATGGGATCTTATTACTTTTTAAATTCCATTTTCAAAAAATTTTTTTGGTTTAAAAGAGGTAATTTTTTATAAAGTAGTATTAAATTGATATGGTATTAAAATATTAAGTATTTTAAAATTAACAATAGAAGGAAAAAATCTCGAGGCCCAAAGAGGGCTTTTTGTAGGGATTGTTTGTTTTTAGGGGGGATTTTGATTGGGAGGAAGTTTCTATTTCTTGTTAATTACACTTGTAAAAAGGGTTAATTAAAGTTAAATTTTTAAAACCTTTATTTCTATGAAATTTAACTTTTTTAACTTTTTGTTTGAAAAAGCAAACATTTTTCCATGTAAAATTTGAAGTTGTAAACCCCCCCGTTTTTTCAGAATCACCCCATAAAACAAAAAAAATTTAAAATTCAAAAACGTTTAAAAAAAAACTTAAAAACAAGAAATAGAAAGCATAGAAAATTCTTCAAATTTTCACCCCAAAAACACCATTTATCATCTCATTTATTTTTCCCTCGCCCTTTCCCGCTTCTTTGGGAGGGCAGCTTGGGTTTTGCAACAAAAATTTTTTCCCCCTTCTTTCTATTCCCCCTACAATCATATCTCTTCCACAACTTCCCAGCTCTTCCCCTTGGGTCCAAGTTCCTGCTACCATGTCCTTTTCCCCTTTTTCCTTGGGCTACCCCATCTTTTTTCTTCCTTCTTCAAAACCTTCTTTCATACATTTTCTTGGGCATCCTATTTT